>NC_069445.1:34754341-34971841 GCF_026875155.1 Cherax quadricarinatus | reverse complement strand
TTTTTTTTCCTTTTTTTTGTTGTTTTGGGTTTTTGGGTTTTTTTTTTTTTGTTGGTTGTTTTTTTATTTTTTATTTTTAAACCCTTTTATTTTGTTTTTTTTTTGGTTTTCCTTTTTTTTGTTTTTTCTTGGTTTTCCCTTTTTGTTTTTGTTTTTTTTTTTTGGTTTTTTTTATGTTTTTTTGTCTTTTTTGGGGGTTTTTTTTTCGTTATTTAGTCCCCCCCATCTCTCCTGTCCCCCAGTGTCGTCAGGTTGATTTCCCTTAAAATTCCCCCGTTGGACATACCTCTTAGCTTTGGGACTAGTCCTTTTTTGAAAAATTTGCACTTTTTGTGAGTGTGTGGTGTGTGTTTTGTGGGTGTGGGTTTTGTGTGTGTGTTTATTTTGTGTTTGGTGTGTGTGTGTGTGTGTGTGGTTTTTGTGTGTGTGTGTTTGTTGTGTGGGTGTGTGTGTGTATGTGTGTGTATTGTGTGTAAAGTGTGTGTATTGTGGGGTATTGTATGTGTGTATGTGGTATGTTGTGTGTGTGTATGTGGGGTATGTGTTTTGTGTGTATGTGTGTGTGTGTGTGTGTGTGGGGTGTGGTGTGTGTGTGGTTTTGTTTTGGTGTGTGTGGGCTTTTGTGTGTTTTTGGGGGGTGGGTTGTGTGTGTGTTTGGGGGGTGTGGGGTGTGTGTGTGTGTTTTGTGTGTTTTGGGGTGTTTGTGTGTGTGGGTGGTTTTTTGTGGTTTGGGGTGTGTAAGTGTATTGTGTATGTGTGGTATGGTTTGTATGTGTGTGTGTATGTGTGTTAAAGGGGTTTTGTATGTGTTGTGTGTCTGGTTTCTTTATGGTGTGTGTTGTTGCTCGGTAAATTTTGGTTTACCCCAAGACCTTTTTCCCTGATGAGGGCCCGTAGCCTTTGTCCACCACCCCATATCTGTCCCGCGGTGTGTGTGTGCGTTTTGCGTGTGTGTTTTGTGTGTTGTACTCACCCGGGTTTAGGGTTTTCGGGGGTCGAGTCCGGCTCCCGGCCCTGCCTCTTCACTGAAACGCAATAGGTCACTCTCCCTAGCCGTGAGCTTTAACATACCCTTTTGCTTAAAACTATGTATGGATCCTGCCTTTCCCCTACATCGTTCCCAAACTATTCCACTTACTGACCAAATCTGTTGGGTGAAGAAATACTTTCCCAACATCCCCCGTGATTCATCTGTGTCTTCAGCTTTCCCACTGTGTCCCCTTGTTTTTTGTGTCCAATCTCTGGAAAACCTGTCTTTGTCACCTTGTCAATTCCTTCCCGTATTTTGTATTCGTTATCATGTCCCCCCCATCCTCCTGCCTCCCGGTCGTCAGGTTTAAATTTTTTAACCTCTCCTCGTAGGGCATACCTCTTAGCTCTGGGACTAGTCTTGTTGCAAACCTTTGCACTTTCTCTAGTTTCTTCACGTGCTTGGCTAGGTGTGGGTTCCTAACTGGTGCCGCATACTCCAATATGAGCCTAACATACACGGTGTACAGGGTCCTGGAATGATTCCTTATTAAGATGTCAGAATGCTGTTCTGAGGTTTGCTAGGCGCCCATATGCTGCAGCAGTTATTTGGTTGATGTGCGCTTCAGGAGATGTGCCTGGTGTTATACTCACCCCAAGATCTTTTTCCTTGAGTGAGGTTTGTAGTCTCTGACCCCCTAGACTGTACTCCGTCTGCGGCCTTCTTTGCCCTTCCCCAATCTTCATGACTTTGCACTTGGTGGATTGAACTCCAGGAGCCAATTGCTGGACCAGGTCTGCAGCCTGTCCAGATCCCTTTGTAGTTCTGCCTGGTCTTCGATCGAGTGAATTCTTTCTCATCAACTTCACGTCATCTGCAAACAGGGACACCTCAGAGTCTATTCCTTCCGTCATGTCGTTCACAAATACCAGAAACAGCACTGGTCCTAGGACTGACCCCTGCGGGACCCCGCTGGTCACAGGTGCCCACTCTGACACCTCGCCACGTACCATGACTCGCTGCTGTCTTCCTGACAAGTATTCCCTGATCCATTGTAGTGCCTTCCCTGTTATCCCTGCTTGGTCCTCCAGTTTTTGCACCAATCTCTTGTGTGGAACTGTGTCAAACGCCTTCTTGCAGTCCAAGAAAATGCAATCCACCCACCCCTCTCTCTCTTGTCTTACTGCTGTCACCATGTGTGTGTGTGTGTGTGTGTGTGTACTCACCTAATTGTGGTTGCAGGGGTCGAGACTCAGCTCCCGGCCCTGCCTCTTCAATGATCGCTACTAGGTCCTCTCTCTGCTTCCTGAGTTTTGTCATACCTCTTCTTAAAACTATGTACGGTTCCTGCCTCCACTACGTCACTTGCTAGGCTATTCCACTTCCTGACGACTCTATGGCTGAAGAAATACTTCCTAACATCCCTGTGACTCGTCTGAGTCTTCAGCTTCCAATTGTGACCCCTTGTTTCTGTGTCCCCTCTCTGGAACATCTTGTCTCTGCCCACCTTGTCTATTCCCCGCAGTATCTTGTATGTCGTTATCATATCTCCCCTGACCCTTCCTGTCCTCCCGTGTCGTCTGTCCGATTCCCTCAACCTTACATTGTAACGAACATCCCTAAGCCCTGGAACTAGCCGTTGTTGCAAACCTTTGTACTTTCTCTAACTTCTTGACGTGTTTTGACCAGGTGTGGGTTCCAGACTGGTGCTGCATACTCCATATGGGCTAACTTACTCAGTGTACAGTGTCTTAACGATTCCTTATTAGGTACCGAATGCCTTCTCAGTTTGCCAGCGCCCGTTAGCTGCAGCAGTTATCTGGTTGATGTGTGCCTCCGGCCGAACGTGCTCGGTGTTTATGGTCACCCAAACGTTCTCCCTGAGTGAGGTCTGTACCTTTGTCCCCTACCCTATACTCTGTCTGTCCTGCGAGTGTGGTGTGTGTTGTGTGTGTGTGTGTGTGTGTGTGTGTGTTGTGTGTGTGTGTGTGTGTGTGTGTGTGGTGTGTGGTGTGTGTGTGTGTATGTGTGTTTATGTGAGTGTGTGTGTGGTGTGTGTGTGTGTGTGTGTTGTGTGTGTGTGTGTGTGTGTGTTGTGTGTGTGTGTGTGTGTGTGTGAGTGTGTGTGCCTCGTGGTATGGTCACCCCATTATCTTTCTCCCTGATGAGGTCTGTAGGCCTTTGTCCACCTACCCTATACTCTGTCTGCGGTGTGGTGTGTGTGTGTGTGTGTGTGTGTGTGTGTGTGTGTGTGTGTGTGTGTGTGTGTGTGTGTGTGTGTGTGTGTGTGTGTGTGTGTGTTGGTGCGTGCCGGTGTTACGGTCACTCCCAAGATCTTTCTCCTGAGTGAGGTCTGTAGCCTTTGTCCACTACCCAAACTGGTGTCGCGTTAGTGTGTGTGTGTGTGTGTGTGTGTGTGTGTGTGGTGTGTTGTGTGTGTGTGTGCGTGCATCGGTGTACGGTCACCCCAAGATCTTTCTCCCTGAGTGAGGTCTGTAGCCTTTGTCCACCTACCCTATACTCTGTCTGCGGTGTGTGTGTACTCACCTATTTGTGGTTGCAGGTCGAGTCACAGTCTACCTGGCCCCGCCTCATCGCTGATTGCTACAGGTCCTCTCTCTCCTGCCCCAGAGCTCTATCAAACCTCGCCTTAAAACTATGTATGTTTTCCTGCCTCCACCACTATCACCTTCTAGCTATTCCATGGCCTGACTACTCGATGACTGAAGAAATACTTCATAACATCCCTTTGATTCAGCTGAGTCGTCAACTTCCAATTGTGACCTCTTGTGTCTGTGTCCCATCTCTGGAACATCCCGTCTTTGTCCACCTCGTCTATTCCGCGCAGTATTTTATATGTCGTTATCATGTCTCCCCTGACCCTCCTGGCCTCCAGTGTCGTCAGGCCGATTTCCCTCAACCTTTCTTCATAGGACAATCCCCGTAGCTCTGGGACTAGTCTTGTTGCAAACCTTTGCACTTTCTCTAATTTCTTGACGTGCTTGACTAGGTGTGGATTCCAAACTGGTGCTGCATTCTCCAGTATGGGCCTGACGTAGATGGTGTACAGAGTCTTAAACGAATCCTTACTGAGGTATCGGAACGCTATCCTTAGGTTTTGCCAGGCGCCCGTATGCTGCAGCAGTTATCTGATTGATGTGCGCCTCAGGAGATATGCTCGGTGTTATACTCACCCCCAGATCTTTTTCCTTGAGTGAGGTTTGCAGTCTTTGGCCATCTAAACTATATTGTGTCTGCGGTCTTCTTTGCCCTTCCCCAATCTTCATGACTTTGCATTTGGCAGGGTTAAATTCAAGGTGGGGGGGGGTGTGGTGTGTGTGTGTGTGTGTGTGTGTGTGAGTGTGTGTGTGTGTGTGTGTAGCACTGTGTGTGTACTCACCAAGTTGAGGTTGCAGGGGTCGAGTCCAAGCTCCTGGCCCCGCCTCTTCACTGGTCGCTACTAGGTCACTCACCCTGAACCATGAGCTTTATCGTACCTCTGCTTAAAGCTATGTATGGATCCTGCCCTCCAGATACCTAAAGTCAGTGCCGGATCAGCCGGGCTGTGGCTCGTACGTTGGACTGCGTGCGGCCAGCAGTAACAGCCTAGTTGATCAGGCCCTGATCCATCGGGAGGCCTGGTCATGGACCGGGCCGCGGGGGCGTTGATCCCCGGAATAACCTCCAGGTAACCTCCAGGTAACTACATCGCTTCCCAAACTATTCCACTTCCTGACTACTCTGTGGCTGAAGAAATACTTCCTAACATCCCTTTGATTCATCTGTGTCTTCAGCTTCCAACTGTGTCCCCATGTTGCTGTGTCCAGTCTCTGGAACATCCTGTCTTTGTCCACCTTGTCAATTCCTCTCAGTATTTTGTAAGTCGTTATCATGTCCCCCCCTATCTCTTCTGTCCTCCAGTGTCGTCAGGTTGATTTCCCTTAACCTCTCCTCATAGGACATACCTCTTAACTCTGGGACTAGTCTTGTTGCAAACCTTTGCACTTTCTCTAGTTTCTTTACATGTTGGCTAGTGTGGGTCCAAACTGGTGCCGCATACTCCAATATGGGCCTAACGTACACGGTGTACAGGGTCCTGAACGATTCCTTATTAAGATGTCGGAATGCTGTTCTGAGGTTTGCCAGGCGCCCATATGCTGCAGCAGTTATTTAGTTGATGTGCACTTCAGGATATGTGCCTGGTGTTATACTCACCCCAAGATCTTTTTCCTTGAGTGAGGTTTGTAGTCTCTGGCCCCCAAGACTGTACTCCGTCTGCAGTGTTCTTTGCCCTTCACCAATCTTCATGACTTTGCACTTGGTGGGGTTGAACTCCAGGAGCCAATTGCTGGACCAGGTCTGCAGCCTGTCCAGATCCCTCTATAGTTCCGCCTGGTCTTCGATCGAATGAATTCTTCTCATCAACTTCACGTCATCTGCAAGCAGGGACACCTCAGAGTCTATTCCTTCCGTCATGTCGTTCACAAATACCAGAAACAGCACTGGTCCTATGACTGACCCCTGTGGGACCCCGCTGGTCACAAGCCCCCACTCTGACACCTCGCCACGTACCGTGACTCGCTGCTGTCTTCCTGACAAGTATTCCCTAATCTACTGTAGTGCCTTCCCTGTTATCCCTACTTGGTCCTCCAGTTTTTGCACTAATCTCTTGTGTGGAACTGTGTCAAATGCCTTCTTTCAGTCCAAAAAAATGCAATCCACCCACCCCTCTCTCTCTTGTCTTACTGCTGTCACCATGTCATAGAACTCCAGTATGTGTGTGAGTGTGTGTGGCAGTGTGTGTGTGGCTGTGTGTGTGGCTGTGTGTGTGGCTGTGTGTGTAGCTGTGTGTGGCTGTGTGTGTGGCTGTGTGTGTGGCTGTGTGTGGCTGTGTGTGTGGCTGTGTGTGTGGCTGTGTGTGTGGCTGTGTGTGTGGCTGTGTGTGGCTGTGTGGCTGTGTGCGGCAGTGTGTGCGGCGGTGCATCACCTAGTTGAGGTTGCAGGGGTCGAGTCCAAGCTCCTGCCCCGCCTCTTCACTGGTCCTACTAGGTCACTCTCCCTGAACCGTGACCTTTATCATACCTCTGCTTAAAGCTATGTATGCATCCTGCCTCCACTACATCGCTTCCCAAACTGTGTGTGTGTGTGTGTGTGTGTGTGTGTGTGTGTGTGTTGTGTGTGTGTGTGTGTGTGTGTGTGTGTGTGTGTGTGTGTGTGGCTGTGTTGGCTGTGTGTGGCTGTGTGTGTGTGGCTGTGTGTGTGTGGCTGTGTGTGTGTGGCTGTGTGTAGTGGTGTGTGTGCTGTGAGTGTGTGCGTGTGTGTGCAGCAGTGTGTGCGGCAGTGTTGTGTGCGGCAGTGTGTGTGTGCGGCAGTGTGTGTGTGCGGCAGTGTGTGTGTGCAGCAGGGTGTGTGTGTTGGTGTGTGTGTGTGTGTGTGTGTGTGTGTGTGTGTGTGTGTGTGTGTGTGTGTGTGGTGTGTGACACGGCAGGCCTGGGCTCCCACCTCTCATCACCAGTCTCTTCGGAGGCGTGGGTTCGAATCCCACCGCTGCCACCAATTTGTCGTGTGGGGTTCGGTAGGTGATACGAGGGTTCAAGGTAAACACCTTGTTGGATGGTAACACTATATATTGTCAGATTGTGGTAAGGAAGGGATGAGCCCAGCCTGCCATGTCACTGCCTAGCTGGATGTCTATACGCCGACTGAGAACGAGGCAGCGCGTCTCACCCTGACTCAAGCTGTACCCCGTGACGTCATACAGTCACAGGCCTAAGGGATCTTCTATATAAACACATGGATGGTACTATGATACTCAGCCAATCTATACAACACATATAAGGGGATCAGCAACTATTCTGACATGTGTGTGTGTGTGGCTGTGTGTGTGTGTGTGTGGCTGTGTGTGTGGCTTGTGTGTGTGTGGCTGTGTGTGTGGCTGTGTGTGTGGCTGTGTGTGTGCGTGGCCGTGTGTGTGCGTGGCCGTGTGTGTGCGTGGCCGTGTGTGTGTGTGGCTGTGTGTGTGTGTGGCTGTGTGTGTGGCTGTGTGTGGCTGTGTGTGTGCTGTGTGTGGCTGTGTGTGTGTGGCTGTGTGTGTGTGGCTGTGTGTGTGTGGCTGTGTGTGTGTGGCTGTGTGTGTGTGGCTGTGTGTGTGTGTGTGGCTGCGTGTGTGTGGCTGCGTGTGTGTGGCTGTGTGTGTGGCTGTGTGTGTGTGTGTGTGTGTGTGTGTGTGGTGTGTGGTGTGTGTGTGTGTGGCTGCGTGTGTGTGGCTGCGTGTGTGTGTGTAGCTGTGTGTGTGTGGCTGTGTGTGGGCTGTGTGTGTGTGTGGCTGTGTGTGTGTGTGGCTGTGTGTGTGTGTGGCTGTGTGTGTGTGTGGCTGTGTGTGTGTGTGGCTGTGTGTGTGTGTGGTGTGGCTGTGTGTGTGGCTGTGTGTGTGTGTGTGTGCGTGTGGTGTATGTGAGTGTGTGCTGTGTGTGTGTGTGGTGTGTGTGTGGCTGTGTGTGTGTGTGTGGCTGTGTGGTGTGGTGGTGTGTGTGTGGGGTGTGTGTGTGTGTGTGGCTGTGTGTGTGTGTGTTGTGTGTCTGTGTGTGTGTGTGGCTGTGTGGTGGTGTGTGTGCTGTGTGTGTGTGTGTGGCTGTGTGGTGTGGCTGTGTTGTTGTGGCTGTGTGTGTGCTGTGCTGTGTGTGTGTGTGTGTGTGGTGTGTGTGTTGTGTGTGGTGTGTGTGTGTTGTGTGTGGTGGCTGTGTGTGTGGCTGTGTGTGTGTGTGTGGGCTGTGTGGTGCTTGTGTGGCTGTGGGGTGTGTGTGTGCTGGTGTGTGTGTGGTGTGTGTGTGGTGTGGTGTGTGTGTGTGTGGCTGTGTGTGTGTGGCTGTGTGTGTGTGCTGTGTGTGGCTGTGTGTGTGTGTGTGGCTGTGTGGTGGCTGTGTGTGTGTGGCGTGTGTGTGGCTGGTGTGTGTGCTGTGTGTGTGTGCTGTGTTGGGGCTGTGTGTGGGGTGTGGGTGGGCTGTGTGTGTGTGTGTGTGTGTGTGGCTGTGTGTGTGTGGGCTGTGTGTGTGGGTGTGGTGTGTTGGCTGTGTGTGTGTGGCTGGCTGTGTTGTTGGCTGTGTGTGTGTGGTGTGTGTGTGTGGGCTGTTGTTGTGTGGTTGGGGTGTCGTTGGTGCTGTTGCTGTTGCTGTGTGCTTGGCTTGTTGTGGGGCTGTAGTGTTGGCTGTAATGTGTGGGCTGTGTTGTCCCCTGTGTGTGGTTTGGGGCTGTTGTGTGGGCTTGTGCTGTGTGTGTGGGCTGTGAGTGTGTGTGCTTGTGGTGTGGTGGGTTGTGGTTGTGGCTGTACACCTATTTGTGGGGTTCAGGGGTCAGTCACAGCTCCGGCCCCCGCCTTTCGTATTGACTAGGGCCTCTCTCTCCTGCCCAGAGCTCATCAACCTCGCCTTAAAACTATTTGGTTCCTGCCCCCACCACATCATTTTTGGGTAATCCATGGGCCCGACTACTCTATACTGAAGAAATACTTCCCAACATCCCTTTTTTATTCATCTGATCTTTAACTTCCAATTTTTACCTCTTGTTCTTGTCCCTTTTCTGGAACATCCCGCTTTTTCCCCTCGTCATTCCCCATATTTTATATGTCGATCATGTCTCCCCCCCGACCCTCCTGGCCTCCAGTGTCGTCAGGCCGTGTGTGTGGCTGTGTGTGTGTGGCTGTGTGTGTGTGGCTGTGTGTGTGTGGCTGTGTGTGGTGGCTGTGTGTGTGTGTGGCTGTGTGTGTTGGCTGTGTGTGTGTGTGGCTGTGTGTGTGTGTGGCTGTGTGTGTGTGTGGCTGTGTGTGTGTGGCTGTGTGTGCGGCGTGTTGTGTGTGGTGTGTGTGGCTGTGTGTGTGTGGCTGTGTGTGCGGCAGTGTGTATGTGTGTGGCTGTGTGTGTGTGGCTGTGTGTGTGTGGCTGTGTGTGTGTGGCTGTGTGTGTGTGGCTGTGTGTGTGTGGCTGTGTGTGTGTGGCTGTGTGTGTGTGGCTGTGTGTGTGTGTGGCTGTGTTGTGGTGTGTGTGTGGCTGTGTGTGGGCGTGTGTTGTGTGTGTGGCTGTGTGTGTGTGGCTGTGTGTGCGGCAGTGTGTAGTGTGTGGCTGTGTGTGTGGCGTGTGTGTGTGTGGCTGTGTGTGTGTGGCTGTGTGTGTGTGGCTGTGTGTGGTGGTGTGTGTGTGTGGTGTGTGTGGCTTGTGTGTGTGTGGCTGTGTGTGTGTTGTGGCTGTGTGTGTGTGGCTGTGTGTGTGTGTGGCTTGTGTGTGTGGCTGTGTGTGCTTGTGTGTGGCTGTGTGTGTGTGGCTGTGTTGTGTGGCTGTGTGTGTGGCTGTGTGTGGGCAGTGTGTATGTGTTGGCAGTGTGTGTGGCGTTGTGTGTGTGGCTGTGTGTGTGGCATGTGTGTGGGGCAGTGTATGTGTGGCAGTGTGTGTGGTGTGTGCGTGTGTGTGGCTGTGTGTGTGTGGCTGTGTGTGTGGCTGTGTGTGTGTGTGCTGTGTGTGGCTGTGTGTGCTGTGGTGTGTGTGGGCTGTGTGTGTGGCTGTGTGTGTGGCTGTGTGTGTGGCAGTGTGTGTGGCAGTGTGTGTGTGGCTGTGTATGTGTGTGGCAGTGTATGTGTGGCAGTATGTGTGGCAGTGTGTATGTGTGGCAGGTGTGTGCGGTGTGCTGTGTGTGGCAGTGTATGTGTGGCTAGTGTTGTGTGGCAGTGTGTGGGCAGTGTGGCGTGTGTGGCAGTGTATGTGTGGCAGTGTGTGTGGCAGTGTGTGCGGCAGTGTATGTGTGGCAGTGTATGTGTGGCAGTGTGTGCGGCAGTGTGCGTGTGTGGCAGTGTATGTGTGGCAGTGTGTGTGGCAGTGTATGTGTGGCAGTGTGTGCGGCAGTGTATGTGTGGCAGTGTATGTGTGGCAGTGTATGTGTGGCAGTGTATGTGCGGCAGTGTATGTGCGGCAGTGTGAGAGGTGAGGCTGTGGTTGACACAGGAGAGGTAAACAGCGCCATGCTGGATGCTGGAGGTGGCAGGCGCCGCCGCTGCTCCGCCATACACCACCCACAACCACACACTCCTCTACACCCTCCCTACACCCAACCCGCTGCTCTCTTACCTATTTGGCGCTCTCCTCTCCTGTTTAAGGCTTGCTCTGTGGACGCCGTGTCGAAATCAACTTCTAGTAACGTGTATTAGCCATTAAAACTTGAAAATTAGTACGAGCAATTCCGCTGGTTTGTTTGGGCGCGCTGTGTCACCCGTTACTGACAGTCCGAGACTCTCGTCACTCCTGGGGGTCGCAACATTCTTTGCTTCTCTTGTAACACATGGCGTAACTTACGCATCTTTATAACACACGAACACAGGCACACTACCAATAAATGAGGTGTGCACCTGGGGTACGAACACGTGCACAAGCGCACACTGAATAAAGATAACAAGAGGAAAAGAGACGATATGCGTCTCGGACACCTTCAAGGCCATCGATCCTACAGTGTTGCCAGACGCTGAGTTGTGTTATCTAAGGCTAACTCTTCCATTATTTTTACTCAAACAGAGTCTATAACCATTGTTCGTCTAAATTACCTAACTCGTAAGTTTACATATTAACACATGTCTACTACATAACTCTGTTTTTTTCATTATCTGCAAGGCCTCTTCGAGAATTCGGCAAATTTCTCTCTTGTTCTCAGTAAGGTTGACATGTAAGTTCACTGATATTTATATTTACGAACTAAAACCATTCATGTTAACTGAGTAGTTTATCTGACTGATCGGCTTCAAACTAACACAGTTATCGTTCAAAACGCAGGAAAAGGTGTGATTTTCGCAGTGGATCTCACCTCATGTAGATATGGCAACCACAAACAGTGCGCACAAACTTATTATACACATAATTACACTTTTATGTGAGTGTCAGCGAGGTCCACACCTCACCTCTGAACATATTTAACAATATTCACACACCTGCCTTGTTGCTATACCAGTGAAATACCTCTATGTAATTGATTGTGTAATTTACCCAACTAAAATTCTCTTAAAAACTACTTTTGTTTATTGTCATGGTAATCACCTCATTAAGGCAGCGTCCCTTTATTTCGGAATTACTTTGTTATAGGAAGTCGGGACCGTCCGAAGACGATGCTCGAATAAATACATATCCCCCCCAAAAAATAACTTCAATACAGTTCTCCGTTATCAGTCTACTTATGGCGATATGTAAATGACAAAGTCAGAAAGGGAGTAATTGAAAACTTCATAAAAATAACGTTTTAAATGTACAAAAGACTTTCTTCAAGTCCATAGAATATACTTGGGAACACGTGATAATTCTCGTATAGTCGGGAGGGAGGAGAGTTAACTTAAGGTGGTAATACTGTAGCTTAACTAGAGTCTCGATGACAGTTTGTGTTTAGTACTGTTGCAGAGGGTTTGGCTAGTAACTCAGGTTGACACATTGCAACACCTTATTACGAGCCCCACCTTGTGTTACGTATGACAGGAAGCCTATGCTGTGATATATGACAGGGAATCCATACTGTGATATATGACAGGAAGCCCATACTGTGTGATATATGACAGGAAGCCCATACTGTGTGATATGACAGGAAGCCCATACTGTGTGACATATGACAGGAAGCCCATACTGTGTGATATATGACAGGAAGCCCATACTGTGTGACATGACAGGAAGCCCATACTGTGTGACATGACAGGAAGCCCATACTGTGTGACATGACAGGAAGCCCATACTGTGTGATATATGACAGGAAGCCCATACTGTGTGATATATGACAGGAAGCCCATACTGTGTGATATATGACAGGAAGCCCATACTGTGTGATATATGACAGGAAGCCCATACTGTGTGATATATGACAGGAAGCCCATACTGTGTGATATATGACAGGAAGCCCATACTGTGATATATAACAGGAAGCCCATACTGTGTGATATATGACAGAAAGCCCATACTGTGTGATATATGACAGGAAGCCCATACTGTGTGATATATGACAGGAAGCCCATACTGTGTGATATATGGCAGGAAGCCCATACTGTGTGCTATATGACAGGAAGCCCATACTGTGTGATATATGACAGGAAGCCCATACTGTGTGATATATGACAGGAAGCCCATACTGTGTGATCTATGACAGGAAGCCCATACTGCGTGATATATGACAGGAAGCCCATACTGTGTGATATATGACAGGAAGCCCATACTGTGTGATATGACGGGAAGCCCATACTGCGTGATATATGACAGGAAGCCCATGCTGTGATATATGACAGGAAGCCCATACTGTATGATATATGACAGGAAGCCCATACTGTATGATATATGACAGGAAGCCCATACTGTGTGATATGACAGGAAGCCCATACTGTGTGATATATGACAGGAAGCCCATACTGTGTGATATGACGGGAAGCCCATACTGTGTGATATATGACAGGAAGCCCATACTGTGTGATATATAGTCTCTGATGTGGGACCCTGTCAAAAGCCTTACTGAAGTGGCCCGGTGGCCTGGTGGCTAAAGCTCCCGCTTCACACACGGAGGGCCCGGGTTCGATTCCCGGCGGGTGGAAACAATTGACACGTTTCCTTACACCTGTTGTCCTGTTCACCTAGCAGCAAATAGATACCTGGGTGTTAGTCGACTGGTGTGGGTCGCATCCTGGGGGACAAGATTAAGGACCCCAATGGAAATAAGTTAGACAGTCCTCGATGACGCACTGACTTTCTTGGGTTATCCTGGGTGGCTAACCCTCCGGGGTTAAAAATCCGAACGAAATCTTATCTTATCTTATCTTGTCCATATACACAATATCATATTCATTACCATGATCTACCTCCTCAAATACCTTAGTGAAAAAAGTTAATAAATTCGTAAGGCAGGAATGCCCCTTTGTAAAACCATGCTGGTTTTACAAAGGGGCGTTCCTGCCTTACGAATTTATTAACTTTTTTCACTAAGGTATTTGAGGAGGTAGATCATGGTAATGAATATGATATTGTGTATATGGACTTCAGTAAGGCTTTTGACAGGGTCCCACATCAGAGACTATTGAGGAAAATTAAAGCACATGGAATAGGAGGAGAAATTTTTTCCTGGATAGAGGCATGGTTGACAAATAGGCAGCAGAGAGTTTGCATAAATGGGGAGAAATCAGAGTGGGGAAGCGTCACGAGCGGTGTTCCACAGGGGTCAGTGTTGGGCCCCCTGCTGTTCACAATCTACATAAACGACATAGATGAGGGCATAAAGAGCGACATCGGCAAGTTTGCCGATGACACCAAAATAGGCCGTCGACTCCATTCTGACGAGGACATTCGAGCACTCCAGGAAGATTTGAATAGACTGATGCAGTGGTCGGAGAAGTGGCAGATGCAGTTTAATATAGACAAATGCAAAGTTCTAAATGTTGGACAGGACAATAACCATGCCACATATAAACTAAATAATGTAGATCTTAATATTACGGATTGCGAAAAAGATTTAGGAGTTCTGGTTAGCAGTAATCTGAAACCAAGACAACAGTGCATAAGTGTTCGCAATAAAGCGAATAGAATCCTTGGTTTCATATCAAGAAGCATAAATAATAGGAGTCCTCAGGTTGTTCTTCAACTCTATACATCCTTGGTTAGGCCTCATTTAGATTATGCTGCACAGTTTTGGTCACCGTATTACAGAATGGATATAAATTCTCTGGAAAATGTACAAAGGAGGATGACAAAGTTGATCCCATGTATCAGAAACCTTCCCTATGAGGATAGACTGAGGGCCCTGAATCTGCACTCTCTAGAAAGACGTAGAATTAGGGGGATATGATTGAGGTGTATAAATGGAAGACAGGAATAAATAAAGGGGATGTAAATAGTGTGCTGAAAATATCTAGCCTAGACAGGACTCGCAGCAATGGTTTTAAGTTGGAAAAATTCAGATTCAGGAAGGATATAGGAAAGTACTGGTTTGGTAATAGAGTTGTGGATGAGTGGAACAAACTCCCGAGTACAGTTATAGAGGCCAGAACGTTGTGTAGCTTTAAAAATAGGTTGGATAAATACATGAGTGGATGTGGGTGGGTGAGTTGGACCTCATAGCTTGTGCTACCAGGTCGGTTGCCGTGTTCCTCCCTTAAGTCAATGTGACCTGACCTGACTAGGTTGGGTGCATTGGCTTAAGCCGGTAGGAGACTTGGACCTGCCTCGCATGGGCCAGTAGGCCTTCTGCAGTGTTCCTTCGTTCTTATGTTCTTATATGACAGGAAGCCCGTACTGTGTGATATATGACAGGAAGCCCATTCTGTGTGATATATGACAGGAAGCCCATACTGTGTGATATGACAGGAAGTCCTTACTGTGCGATATGACAGTAACCCCATTCTGTATGATATATGACAGGAAGCCCATATTGTGTGATATATGACAGGAAGCCCATACTGTGTGATATATGACAAGAAGCCCATACTGTGTGATGTATGACAGGAAGCCCATACTGTGTGATATGATGGGAAGCCCATATTGTGTGATATATGACAGGAAGCCCATATTGTGTGATATATGACAGGAAGCCCATATTGTGTGATATGACAGGAAGCCCATACTGCGTGATATATGACAGGAAGCCCATATTGTGTGATATATGACAGGAAGCCCATACTGCGTGATATATGACAGGAAGCCCATACTGTGTGATATGACAGGAAGCCCATACTTTGTGATATGACAGGAAGCCCATACTGTGTGATATGACAGGAAGCCCATACTGTGTGATATATGACAGTAACCCCATTCTGTATGATATGTGACAGGAAGCCCATGCTGTGTGATATATAACAGGAAGTCCATAATGTGTGATATATGACAGGAAGCCCATACTGTGTGATATATGACAGCAAACCCATACTGTGTGGAGTAAACGATGGAGACAAATTTTCACCTGGGTCGAGGCATGGTTGGTCGATAGCTAACGTGCTAGTGAGACCCCTGCTTTTCATTGGGGGGATGTTGCATCGTCTGCCGAGTCTTTTGCTTTCGTTGTGAGTAATTTTCGTGTGCAAGTTCGGTACTAGTCCCTCTAGGATTTTCCAGGTGTATATAATCATGTATCTCTCCTTCCTGCATTCCAGGGAGTACAGGTTCAGGAACTTCAATTGCTCCCAGTAATTGAGGTGTTTTATCTCCGTTATGCGCGCCGTGAAGGTTCTTTGTACATTTTCTAGGTCAGCAATTTCACCTGCCTTGAAAGGTGCTGTTAGTGTGCAGCAATATTCCAGCCTAGATAGAACAAGCGACCTGAAGAGTGTCATCATGGGCTTGGCATCCCTAGTTTTGAAGGTTCTCATTATCTATCCTGTCATTTTTCTAGCAGATGCGATTGATACAATGTTATGCTCCTTGAAGGTGAGATACTCTGACATGATCACTCCCAGGTATTTGACGTTGGTTTTTCGCTCTATTTTGTGGAAGAAATTTGCTTTGTACTCTGATGAAGTTTTAATTTCCTCATGTTTACCATATCGGAGTAATTGAAATTTCTCATCGTTGAACTTCATATTGTTTTCTGCAGCCCATTGAAAGATTTGGTTGATGTCCGCCTGGTGCCGTGCAGTGTCTGCAATGGAAGACACTGTCATGCAGATTCGGGTGTCATCTGCAAAGGAAGACACGGTGCTGTGGCTGACATCCTTGTCTATGTCAGAGATGAGGATGAGAAACAAGATGTGAGCGAGTACTGTGCCTTGTGGAACAGAGCTTTTCACCGTAGCCGCCTCAGACTTTACTCTGTTGACTACTACTCTTTGTGTTCTGTTTGTGATGAATTATAGTTCAATCTACCAACTTTTCCTGTTATTCCTTTAGCACGTATTTTGTGCGCTATTACGCCATGGTCACACTTGTCGAAGGCTTTTGCAAAATCTTTATATATTACATCTGCATTCTTTTTGTCTTCTAGGACCTTGTCGTAGTGATCCAGTAGTTGGGAGAGACAGGAGCGACCTGCTCTAAACCCATGTTGCCCTAGGTTGTGTAATTGATGGGTATCTAGATAGGTGGCGATCTTGCTTCTTAGGACCCTTTCAAAGACTTTTATGATATGGGATGTTAGTGCTATCGGTCTGTAGCTCTTTACTGCCCCCTTTGTGGAGTGGGGCTATGTCTGTTGTTTTTAGTAACTGTGGGACGACTCCCGTGTCCATGCTCCCTCTCCATAGGATGGTAAAAGCACGTGATAGGGGCTTCTTGCAGTTCTTGATGATCACGGAGTTCCATGAGTCTGGCCCTCGGGCAGAGTGCATGGGCATGTCATTTATCACCTGTTCGAAGTCATTTGGTGTCAGGATAACATCAGATGTGGCTCTCTCATAAAAAATTCATTTAGATCTTCGACTCTCAGTCTGGTTAGCGGCTTGCTAAAAACTGAGTCATTTCCTTGCTGTCATCTGTGTAGGACCCATCTTGTTTAAATAGGGGCCCAATACTGGATGTTGTTCTCGACTTTGATTTGGCATAAGAAATGAAATACTTTGGGTTTCTTTCGATTTCATTTATGGCTTTTAGTTCTTCCCGCGATTCCTGACTCCTATAAGATTCCTTTAGCTTAAGTTCGATGTTTGCTATTTCTCTGACCAGTATCTCCCTACGCATTTCATATATATTGGCCTCTTTTAGCCGCTCTGTTATTCTTTTCCGTCGCCTGTAAAGGGAGCCCCTGTCTCTTTCTATTATACATCTACTCCTCCTTTTTCTTAAAGGAATAAGCCTTGAGCATACATCGAGTGCCACCGAGTTAATCTGTTCTAGGCATAAGTTGGGGTCTGTGTTCCTTAGTCTATCTTGCCAGCTTATATCGTTTAGGACTTGGTTTACTTGGTCCCACTTTATGTTCTTGTTATTGAAGTTGAATTTGGTGAAGGCTCCCTCGTGACTCATCTCATTTTGTCGGTCTGGGGCTCCGCGCATACATGTCTGAACCTCGATTATGTTGTGATCTGAGTATATTGTTTTTGATATGGTGACATTTCTTATCAGATCATCATTGTTAGTGAAGATGAGGTCTAGTGTATTCTCCAGTCTAGTAGGCTCTATTATTTGCTGGTTTAAATTGAATTTTGTGCAGAGATTTAAAAGCTCGTGTGTGTGTGAGTTCTCGTCAGAGCTGCCTCCTGGTGTTATCACTGCAACAACATTATTTGCTATATTCCTCCATTTTAGGTGCCTCAAGTTGAAATCCCACAGGAGCAAGATGTTGGGGTCAGGAGCTGGAAGATTTTCCAGACAGTGGTCAATTTTTAACAGCTGTTCCTGGAATTGCTGGGACGTTGCATCCGGAGGCTTGTACACTACCACAATGACTAAGTTTTGGCTCTCGATCTTTACTGCTAAAATTTCCACTACATCATTTGAGGCATTAAGCAGTTCTGTGCAAATGACTCTGCGATATACAGGCCAACCCCCCTTCCTTTTGCCTGTTCACTCTGTCGCATCTGTATAGGTTGTAACCAGGGATCCATATTTCGTTGTCCAAGTGATCCTTTATGTGGGTCTCTGTGAAAGCCGCGAACATTGCATTTGCCTCTGCAACCAGTCCAGGGATGAAAGGTATTTTGTTGTTCGTTGCTGGCTTTAGACCCTGTATATTTACAAAGAAGAATGCCATCGGACTGGTGGTATTGGTGGTACTGGGGGGGGGAATTTTTTTTCGGCACTAGTATCTGTATCTGTTGGTTTGGAGTGGAGGCCATCGACTGTGGTTCCACTCCAGAAATGACTGGATTTGGCGTACGATTTCTGCCATTTCCTGCCAGTTTTTTTTTTCTTCCTGGCACTAAAAAACCTCTCCCTCTTGAGTGGCTGTGGCTACCCCGGTTTTCCCATGGCCTGGATGTTTTGTATCTTTTTGTCCCCTTTAGATTGTGTGCCTGGCAATTTAAGTTATAGCATAGTCTTTCCTGTACTGAAGAGGGACACATTTTAGGGTGAAAAAGCTTACAGGAAGGGAGTTTGCATTTTCCTGTTGTCATATGGGCACGGCATTTTCTAGGGTGGTCAAAGTTGCACCTCCCATCTGTTTTTCCAGATTTTCCATGCCTGCAGATACCAAGTGCATAGTATGTGCACAGGCTTGGTTTCCGTTTGTCTTGGGTTTTTTGTGACTGTATTCCCTGTTGGTGCATGTTTTCCTGTATCATTCCTATCCTCACTAGTACTAACAATGAAGCTCTCACCAGTTTTTTCTGGTAATATATCCTCACTATTACTAGTGGAGTCTCCTTGTTTGCTATCTCTTTTGGTATTACTAGTTTGTAATATTGGTCTTATCTTGTCCTTGACTACACTTGTTTCCCCACTACAGCTCCTGTCTCCCTCGAGGCCATTTATACGCATTCCCTCATGCGTACATTTACTGTCTATCTGGACAGCACCTCCAGCCTTACCATTACTGTCTACCAGGACAGAACTTCCAGCCCCACAGTTACTGTCTCCCAGGACAGCACCTCCAGTTTCACCATTACTGTCTACCAGGACAGCATTTCCAGCCCCACATTTACTGACTACCAGGGCAGCACCTCCAGCCTTACAGTTTCTGACTACATGGCCAGCACCAAGGGCGATATCATCCAGCCCAGTCCTTTTATTTTCCCATCAGTTATAGAATGCTTCCAGGTTTTCTATGAAGGCTGCTTTGATGTTATCCTCTTTTAATACCAACGTGATTTTAGTCCACAGATTGATCTCATTTGGGCATACCCAAAAACACTTCCCTGATTTAATACTGTTTGTAGCTAGTTCTTGAATATCTGCACAAGGGGCGTGACACCAATTTTCACAAAAATGGCAAGTAATCCATGTGGAAGCCCGTTTGTTTGATTTACTACAGACTACACAGAATTTCATAATGTGATTTCAATGGTTGATTTACTGTAATTCTACTAGTAACTCCTTGAATATTCTACTAATACCCTCCTTAAAGTGAAGATCTGGCTATTTGTATTTCTATTTCTAACTGTACTTGTATATTAGGACAAGCTTACCGCTGTACGTTTCTGCCTTATAGTTATTGTTTGTGTTTGATAAGGACGCCTAATACCCCGTCTGTTTATAGTCTGCTTTATTGTCCAACGAATCCGTTTGAAACCGGTCAAGGGTTCAGAACCAGTCCAGGGCTCGGAACCAGTCAGATCTGATCAGTGGATCACTTACTTAAAGCATATCTGGTCGGTGATTTGGGCTAATATGTGATTAGAGTAATATGTGATTAGAGTAATATGTGATTAGATTGATACAAAAGTATAACTTGCGTATTGAAGAACCGGTGATTGCTGGCAACTCCTACAATGACGAACGGTCGAGACCTCAACCCTTATTTACAGCCTGAAGGTTTATAGATCACTCTATCTAACTTTTCTAGTTTTTTTTCCATCTCCACCACAACCAATGCTAGTGATCTTTTCCGCTGGTGACTTCACCTACCACTGCTCCGCCTCATCTGTCATCGGTATATAAGCCCCATCTCCGCGAACATACTGTAATTTCGGGCACTTTGGTGAAGATTGATGACTGAACTGATCGACTCTAGACTGAGGGACTGATTACCTCAAACTTCCCCATCTTCCACCTTTCTCTGCATTGGACTGAAGAAGCCACTGCATGGTGAAACATTTCCAGAATAAAAATTCCCAAATGTTGCATAAGTGTCTCATTTATCATCATATTAATTACGACGATAAATGCCATCCAGGTAAATAGTGAAAAAAAAGTTAGTAAATTCGTAAGGCAGGAATGCCCCTTTGTAAAACCGTGCTAAGAGTCATTGTCTTTTAAGGTGGCATGGAACAGCCTTGGCAGTTATTGATTCCACAGTGGAGGTTAGACTAATTGGTCTATAATTCTGTTTCCTGGTTTGTAGATAGGTATGACATTTGGCATTTTCCACGTATCTGGCATTATGCCAGTTTCGTGACTATAATAATAATATCTTTATTTACTACAAGTACAAGTACAAGGTATACAGTCCTAGCTGACATCAGTGACATACTACTATATAGAAAGTCCCTTGTTATGCTCCGCATTTCGGTACATTTCGGGCAAATTAGGTCAGTGTCCCAGGATGCGACCCACACCAGTCGACTAACACCCAGGTACCCATTTTACTGATGGGGAACATAGACAACAGGTGGAAAGAAACACGTCCAATGTTTCTACTCTGGCTGGGAATCGAACCCAGACCCTCACCGTGTGAAGCGAGAGCGTTAGCCACCAGGCCACCAGGCTCCTAATGAATCAAAGACTAATTCAAAAGGGCTCTTTCAAGTGTATGGGACAAAAGTCAAGAGAAAAGTAGGACAGCTGAGAATTGAGGATGGACAGTTAATTGATAATGAACAGGAAATGTGTTCTCTATTTACTGATCAATTCTTATCAGTCTTTACACAAGATAATATAAATGATAGCACAGCAATTAACAATTATTCAGTTCACGAAGAATGCAAATTAAGTAATATTACAGGCACCTAAAGTCAATGCCTGACCAACCGGGCTGTGGTTCGTACGTCAGCTTGCGTGCGGCCAGCAGTAACAGCCTGATTGATCAGATCCACCATGAGGCCTGGTTTCAGACCGAGCAGCGGGGGCGTTGACCCCCGAAATCCTCTCCAGGTAAACTCCAGGTACTATCACGAGAGACATGGTTATCAAGCAGGTAGATAAATTGAAACAAAATATGCCCCCTGGCCCTGGCGAATTATTTTCAAGGGTATTCCTGGATAGGGATTCGGGGGTTAACGCTCCCGTGCTCGGTCTGTGACAAGGCCTTGTGGTGAATCCGGGTCTGATCAACCAGTCTGTTATTGCTGGCCCCACGTAAACCAACGTATGAACTACAGCCCGGCTGATCAGGTATTGACTTTGGGTGTCTATCCAAAGCCTTCTTGAAGACAGCCAGGAGTTTATTGGTAATCCCCCATATGTATGCTGAGAGGCAGTTGAACAGTCTTGGGCCCCTGAAACTCATCGTGTTGTCTCTTACCTGGAGTAAACCTGGAGATGGTTTCAGGGGTCAACGCCCCCGCGGTCCGGTCTGTGACCAGGCCTCATGGTGAATCAAGGCCAGATCAACCAGGCTGTCACTGCTGGCCGCACGCAACCCTACGTACGAACTAAAGCCCGGCTGGTCAGGTGCCTGTCCAGCGCCTTCTTGAAGATAGCCAGAGGTCTATTGGTAATCCCCCTTATGTATGCTGGGAGGCAATTGAACAGTCTTGGGCCCTCACACTTAGTGTTGTCTCTTATCGTGCTAGTGACGCCCCTGCTTTTCATTGGGGGGATGTTACATTGTCTGCCGAGTCTTTTGCTTTCATAGGGAGTGATTTTCATGTGCATGTTTGGTACTAATTCCTCTAGGATTTTCAAAATGAATGTATCATGCATCTCTCCCGCCTGCATTCCAGGGAGTACAGGTTTAGGAACCTCAAGCGCTCCCAGTAATTGAGGTGTTTTATCTCCGTTATGCGCGCCGTGAAGGTTCTCTGTACATTTTCTAGGTCAGCAATTTCACCTGCCTTGAAAGATGCTGTTTGTGTGCAGCAATATTCCAGCCTAGATAGAACAAGCGACCTGAAGAGTATCATCATGGGCTTGGCATCCCTAGTTTTGAAGGTTCTCATTATCCATCCTGCCATTTTTCTAGCAGATGTGATTGATGCAATGTTGTGGTCTTTGAAGGTGTGATCCTTTGACATTATCACTCCAAGGTCTTTTACATTAGTTTTTTTTTTGTTCTATCGTGTGGTTGGAATTTGTTTTATACTTCGATATAGTTTTAATTTCCTCACGCTTTCCATATCAGAGTAATTGAAAATTCTCATCAATGAACTTCATATTGTTTTCTGCGACCCATTTAAAGATTTGGTTGATGTCCTGGAGTGTTGTGGTGTCTTCAGTGGTGGACACTGTCATTCGGGTGTCATCTGCAAAGGAAGAGACACGGTGCTGTGGCTTACATCCCTGTTTATATCAGATATGAGGATGAGAAACAGGATGGGAGCGAGTATACCAGTGTGGTATACTCAGCCCTAGAGAAACCGAATAGGAAACTAGGGTGTTTTCTATTTGGTGGACCAGACTGTGGCGCTGCTAATGAGACCCCCTCTGGAAAATTTATTTGGTATACCCAACCCTAGAGAAAACGAATATGGAGAACTGTGCCTTGTGAAACAGAGCTTTCCGCCACTACTTCTCTTTGTGTTCTGTTTGTCAGGGAATTATGGATCCATCTACAAACTTTTCCTGTTATTCCTTTATCTCGCATTATGTGCGCTATTAAGCCATGGTCACATGTGTCAAAGGCTTTTGCAAAGTCTGTGTGCCCCGTGGTCTGGTGTGAAGCTCTCGCTTCACACAGCGAGGGTCCGGGTTCGATTACCGGCAAGGGTGTGAAATATCTGACGTGTTTCTTTACACCGGTTGTCTATGTTCACCCATCAGTAAAATGGGTACCTGGGTGTTAGTCGACTGGTGTGGGTCGCATCCTGGGACAAAAACTGACTTTATTTGCCCGAAAATGCTCTGCATAACAAGGGGCTTTCTATATAGTAGTATGTCATTGATGTCAGCTAGGACTGTATACCTTGTACATGTACTTGTAGCAAATAAAGACATTATTATTATTATTATTATTATTATTATTATTATTATTATTATTATTATTATTATTATTATTATTATATTATACTACATCTGTGTTTTGTTTGTCTTCTAGACCATCCAGGACCTTGTCATAGTGGTCCAGTAGCTGTGACAGTCAGGAGCGACCTGCTCTAAACCCGTGTTGCCCTGGGTTGTGTAACTGATGGGTATCTAGATGGGTGGTGAGCTTGCTTCTTAGAAGCCTTTCAAAGATTTTTATGAAACTGGATGTTAGTGCTATCGGTCTTTATTTCTAGGCTATTGCTTTACTGTCCCCTTTGTGGAGTGGGGCTATGTCTGTCGTTTTTAGCAACTGTGGGACGACCCCTGTGACCATGCTCCCTCTCCGTAGGATGTTATAAGCACATGATAGGGGCTTCTTGCAGTTCTTGATGAACACAGAGTTCCATGAGTCTGGGCCTGGGGCAGAGCGCATGGGCATGTCATTTATGAGTCTACCAAATTCTGTGTCCCTCTCACAGTGTGTGTGTGTGTGTGTGTGTGTTTGTGTGTGTGTGTGTGTGTGTACTCACCTAATTGTACTCACCTAATTGTGGTTGCAGGGGTCAGCTCCTGGCCCCGCCTCTTCACTGATCGCTACTGGATCCTCTCTCTCTCTGCTTCCTGAGCTTTGTCATACCTCTTCTTAAAACTATGTATGGTTCCTGCCTCCACTACTTCACTTGCTAGGCTATTCCACTTGCTGACAACTCTATGACTGAAGAAATACTTCCTAACGTCCCTGTGACTCGTCTGAGTCTTCATCTTCCAGTTGTGACCCCTTGTCCCTGTGTCCCCTCTCTGGAACATCCTATCTCTGTCCACCTTGTCTATTCCCCGCAGTATCTTGTATGTCGTTATCATGTCTCCCCTGACCCTTCTGTCCTCCAGTGTCGTCAGTCCGATTTCCCTTAACCTTTCCTCGTACGACATTCCCTTGAGCTCTGGGACTAGCCTTGTTGCAGACCTTTGTATTTTCTTTAACTTCTTGACGTGCTTGACCAGGTGTGGGTTCCAGACTGGTGCTGCATACTCCAGTATGGGCCTAACATACACAGTGTACAGTGTCTTGAACGATTCCTTATTAAGGTATCGGAACGCTATTCTCAGGTTTGCCAGGCGCCCGTATGCTGCAGCGGTTATTTGGTTGATGTGTGCCTCCGGTGATGTGCTCGGTGTTATGGTCACCCCAAGGTCTTTCTCCCTGAGTGAGGTCTGTAGTCTTTGTCCGCCTAGCCTATACTGTCTGCGGTCTTCTTTGCCCCTCCCCAATCTTCATGACTTTGCATTTGGCTGGATTGAATTCGAGAAGCCAGTTGCTGGACCACATGTCCAGCCTGTCCAGGTCTCTTTGCAGTCCTGCCTCATCCTCGTCCGATTTAATTCTTCTCATCAACTTCACGTCATCTGCGAACAGGGACACTTCAGAGTCTATTCCTTCCATCATGTCGTTCACATATATCAAAAATAGCACTGGTCCTAGAACTGACCCCTGTGGGACCCCGCTCGTAACAGGCGCCCACTGTGATACCTCTTCACGTACCATGACTCGTTGCTGCCTCCCTGTCAGGTATTCCCTTATCCATTGCAGTGCCCTCCCTTTTACGTGCGCCTGATCCTCCAGCTTCTGCACTAATCTCTTGTGGGGAACTGTGTCAAAGGCCTTCCTGCAGTCTAGGTGTGTGTGTGTGTGTGTGTGTGTGTGTGTGTGTGTGTGTGTGTGTTTGTGTGTGCGTGTGTATGTGTATGAGTGTGTGTGTGTGTGGTGTGTGTGTGTGTGTGTGTGTGTGTGTGTGTGTGTGTGTGTGGGTGTGTATGTGTGTGTGTTTGTATGTGTGTGTGCGTGTGTGTGTATGAGTTTGTGTATGTGTGTGTGTGTGTGTATGTGTGTGTGTGTGTGTGTGTGTGTGTGGTGTGTGTGTGAGTGTGTGTGTGTGTGTGTGTGTGTGTGTGTGTGTGTGTGTGTGTGTGTGTGTGTGTGTGTGTGTGTGTGTGTGTGTGTGTGTGTGTGTGACTCAATCAATATTTGCACCAATAACTCACTACAGTTGTGACCGGGTGTGGAAGTGTGAATTGCTCATTTCTCTAAAATTTGTTCATGATTGTAGCCATGTATAAACGTAAGTAACCATTCTTACAGTATTCATTACCTTTGTAACTTGTGAGTTCATTACCTTGTACCTAGTTCAGCCATCAAAACTTTGGTGCCCAGTCCCTGGACCCATTATATACCTCTGTAATCTGCAAATACCTTTGTAACTTGTCATGATTGTGACTAGACCTACCTGGAGTTCATTACCTTTGTAAATTGTGAGTTCATTACCTTTGCAAATTGTGAATTCATTACCTCTGTAACTTGCTCAGCTATCAAAACTTTGAGGCCCAGTCCCTGGACCCTTTATGTACCTCTGTAATCTTTTGACTACCGCCCACAGGATGGGTATGTAAGTGTGCTCAAATTATAAATAAATAAATAAATAAATAAATAAATAATAAACATTTTAAACTTAAACCTCTCACAAAAATTAATTTAGGTCTTCGACTCTCAGTCTGATTAGCGGCTCGCTAAAAACCGAGTCATAATGGGACTTGAGTAGCTCACTCATTTTCTTGCTGCCATCTGTGTAGAACCCATCTCATCTAAGTAGGGGCCCAATACTGGGTGTTGTTCTCGACTTTGATTTGGCATCAGAGACGAAATATTCTGGGTTTCTTTCAATTTTATTTATGGCTTTTAGTTCTTCCTGCATTTCTTGACTCCTATAATTCTTTTAGCTTTCGTTCGATGCTTGCTATTTATCTGACCAGTGCCTCCCTATGTATTACAGATATATTGGCCTCTTTTAGCTGATCTGTTATTCTTTGCCTTTGCCTGTATAGGAAGCACCTTTCTCTTTCTAGTTTACATCTTCTCTTCCTTTTCCTTAAAGGAATTTGCCTTGAGTATACCTCGAGTGCCACAGAGTTAATTTGTTCTAGACATAGGTTTGGGTCCATGTTACTTAGGATATCTTCCCAGTTTATATCATTTAGGACCTCGTTTACTTGGTCCCACCTTATGTTTTTGTTATTGAAGTTGAGTTTGGTGTAGGCTCCCTTGTGACTGATCATATTTTGTTGTTCTGGGGCCCCGAGCATACATGTCTGTCTTGACTCACGAAATCATAATGACATGATTGCAAACAAACCATACCACGGGCAGGGATAGAACCCGCGATCAGAGAGTCTCAAAACTCCAGACCGTCGCATTAGCCACTGGACCAGCTAGCCACAATAAGATTCGTCCAACTAGGTATATTTCTACACCTTAGGAAGGTTAGCATAAGCACCACTGTGACCACAAATGCAAGTTTTTACAGACGAATCTCCAGCTAGCGTGGCCGTGACGAACTCTAGCTCAAGTCCCCTCAAAGCCGTCAACATGACTCACGAAATCGTAATGACACGATTGCAAACAAACCATACCACGGGTAGGGATAGAACCCGCGATCAGAGAGTCTCAAAACTCCAGACCGTCGCGTTAGCTACTGGACCAGCTAGCCACAATAAGATTCGTCCAACTATGTATATTTCTACACCATAGGCATATTTCTACACCATAGGTATATTTCTACACCATTTCCATTTGTGGTCACAGTGGTGCCTATGCTAACCTTCCTATGGTGTAGAAATATACCTAGTTGGACGAATCTTATTGTGGCTAGCTGGTCCAGTGGCTAACGCGACGGTCTGGAGTTTTGAGACTCTCTGAACGCAGGTACTGTCCCCGCCCGTGGTATGGTTTATACATGTCTGAACCTCTATTACGTTGTAATCTGAATATATTGTGTTTGATATGGTAATATTTGGTATCAGATCATTATTGTTAGTGAAGATGAAGTCCAGTGTATTATCCAATCTTGTTGGCTCTATTATTTGCTGGTTTAAGGTGAATTTGGTACAGAGATTTAAAAGCTCGTGTGTGTGTGCGAGTTTTCATCTTAGCTACATCCTGGGGTGATCCCTGCTAAAATATTATTTGCTACACTCCTCCATTTTAGGTGTCTCAAGTTGAAATCTCCCGGTAGCAAGATGTTTGGGGCAGGAATTGGAAGATTTTCCAGACAGCGGTGAATTTTCAAAAGCTGCTCCCAGAATTGATGGGAAGTTGCATCTGGAGGCTTGTATATCACCACAACGATAAGAGATAAGATAAGATTTCGTTCGGATTTTTAACCCCGGAGGGTTAGCCACCCAGGATAACCCAAGAAAGTCAGTGCGTCATCGAGGACTGTCTAACTTATTTCCATTGGGGTCCTTAATCTTGTCCCCCAGGATGCGACCCACACCAGTCGACTAACACCCAGGTACCTATTTGCTGCTAGGTGAACAGGACAACAGGTGTAAGGAAACGTGTCGGAATTTTCACCCGCCGGGAATCGAACCCGGGCCCTCCGTGTGTGAAGCGGGAGTTTTAGCCACCAGACCATCGGGCTTTGGTTTTCAATCTTTACCACCAAAACTTCAACTACATCATTTGAGTGTTAGTAGTTCTGAGCAAATGAGTGATTCTGTGACTTACAAGCCAACCCCCCCATCCCTTGTTGCCTGTTTAGTCTGCCACGTCTGAATGCTACATTCCTCCATTTTAAGTGCCTTAGGTTGAAATCCTCCAGAGGCAAGATGTTGGGGGCAGAAGCGGGATGATTTTCCAGACAGTGATCAATTTTCAAAAGTTGTTCCTGGAATTGTTGGGAAGTTGCATCCAGACTCCGGAGGCTTGTATACAACCTCAATGACCAAGTTTTGGTTCTCGATCTTTACTGCCAAAATTTCAACTACATCATTTGAGGCATTTAATGTACTCATGCCGCCCCTGCTTTTCACTGGGGGATGTTGCATCTCTTGCCAAGTCTTTTGTTATCGTAGGGAGTCATTTTCGTGTGCAGATTTGAGACTAGTCCCTCCAGGATTTTCCAAGTGTATATTATCATGAATCTTTCTTGCCTGCACTCCAGAGAATACATAATCAAGGGACTTCAACTGTTCCCAGTAATTTAGGTGCTTTATTTTACTTGTGCATATCATGAAAGTTCTCTGTAGATTCTCTAGGTCTCCAAATCTTCAAATGGGCCACTCAAAACAATATGATGTTCAATGAAGAGAAATTTCAACTACTCAGATATGGAAAACTTGAGGAAATTAAAACAGTATCAGGCTATATGACAAATTTTAACTATACGTTAGAGCTAAAAAATAATGTGAAGGACCTGGGAGTTATAATTTCAGAGGATCTCGCATTCAAAGATCACAACAAAGTATCTACCGCATCTTCTAGAAAAATGGTAGGATGGATAATGAGAACCTTCAAAACTAGGGATGCTAAGCCCATGATGATTCTCTTCAAATCGCTTGTTCTCTCTAGGCCAGAATACTGCTGTACACTAACTGGCCCCTACAAGGCAGGCGAAATTGCTGAACTGGAGAATGAACAAAGAACTTCCATGGCACATATAAGTACGATAAGGCACCTAAATTACTGAAACCGGTTGAAAGCCCTTGATTTGTATTCCCTGGAATGCAGGCGAGAGAGATACATGATAATATACACTTGGAAAATCCTAGAAGGATTAGTACCAAACTTACACACGAAAATCACTCCCTGTGAAAGCAAAAGACTCGGCAGGAGATGCAACATTCCCCCAGTGAAAAGCAGGGGCCCCATGAGTACACTGAAAGACAACACAATAATTGTCTTGGGCCCAAGACTGTTCAATTACCTCCCAGCATACATAAGGGGATTACCAATAGAACCTTGGCTGTCTTCAAGAAGGCACTGGACAGGCACCTAAAGTCAGTACCTGACCAGCCGGGCTGTGGTTAGTACGTCAGGTTGCGTGCGGCCAGCAGTAACAGCCCGGTTGATCAGGCCCTGGTCCACCACGAGGCATGGTCTCAGACCAAGCAGCGGGGGCGTTGACCCCCGAAACCCTCTTCAGGTAAACTCCAGGGTAGACATTGGCAGTATTGCACATCAACTACCTTCACAGCTCTTGAGAAGTATTAACACAGCTCGTCTAAAACACTAAAAGAGATCTCAACAGAATTAAGGACATACGGATAAAAGATACAGTTACTTAGTTACGAGGTAACGTCCTGTTGAAACCAGAGAGGGAACACGAGGAGGAGTTTCTGTAACCACTCTCACATTTTTGTCGGCTTAACAGCCTTTTTCAATTTCTCGTATCTAGTAATTCACTGCTAACAAGGTTTAGCAGCAACCAGACCACCCCCCTCCCCTCCAAGAGATGCCTAAGAATTAGTACAAATTTACAGGTTGGCCAAACCAGGCACTCCTGAAGAGATGCCTAAGAGTTAGCAGGCTCATCCAGAGATACTGAAAAAAGGATATAGTTACTAGAGACCTTGAAAACTCGAGGCCATAGTTACTAGAGACCTTGAAAACTCTAGCCATGGAGGATCAGACCAAGCTTGTTATCTAGGATTCGGAAGATCTCAGTTGCAGCCTGAAGAAGGAATGTATCAAGGCATCAAATCAAGGGAGGTATCCCCAGAGAGTATAGTAAAGCGAAATAGTTCCTTGGGAATTGTGTGGAGTGGTGTTTCTAGTAAAAGTTAAGTGTGTTCTAATATTTTATAGGTTTTGAGAGAGCAAAATTTCTCTCCTTTGTTGGGGCAAAAATTTCAGATTCCCTTGTAATGAATGTCTGTATATTAAATTTTAAATTGTTAAACACTAACAACTAAATACTTTTAGAAGTCCTGTAGACTAACTAGTTAGGAGAGTTGTAAATGACCACCACTATGAAAATCTGTGTAGTCTGCAGAAAGGGTAACAGACGAAGTCATGCCTCGATTGCATGCAATCTCTTTGGTAAATGGTCCTGTGTGTCATGCAGGAACTTTAAACCAGCGAACACTTTTGATATAAAATCAGAAAAATGTTTTTGGGTCTGCCCAAATGAGATACATCTGTGGGAGAAAATTACATCTATATTAAAAGACAAGAAAACCAATAAAATAGCATTCTCAGAAGACATGTGAGCCTGATATAACAGCTGGGAAAATAAAATGGGTGGGTTGGAATGAGCTGTCTTGCACAGGGCTCCTGAACAGCAAAATGTGATCAGTTATGAGGGTGTCTTCACAAAATTCAACTTAAAAATAAAAATATATAATGGAAACAAGTCAACTATGTCCTAAATGAAACGAGATGGGAAGATATCCTAAACAACATGGATCCGAGCCTTTGTCTAGAAAAGTTAACTCTGTGGTGCTTGAGGTCTTCTCAAGGCACATTCCATTAAGAAAAAAGAAGAGAAGATGTTAATTAGAAAGAGAGAGATGCTCCCTATACAGACGAAGGCGAAGAATCACAGAGCTGCTGAGAAGGGCCAATATATCTGAAGTATGAAGGAAGGCACTGGTCAGAGAAATAGCAAATATCGAACTTAAGCTTAAGAAATCTTACAGGAGACAAAAATCTCAGGAAGAACTAAAAGCCGTAAAGGAAATTAAAAAAACAACTTCTTCTCTTATTCCAAATCTAAGGCTAAAACAACATCCGGTATTGGACCCCTGCTTAGGCAAGATGGGACCTACACAGATGACAGCAAAGAAATGAGTGAGATACTAAAGTACCAATACGACTCAGTTTTCAGCAAGCCATTAACCAGACTAAGGGTCGTCAATCTAAATGAATTCTTTATGACCGAGACCCAAAATTTGGTCATCTATAAAATCTCTGATATTATCCTAACACCACAAGACTTTGAAAAGGCAATAAATGATATGCCTATGCACTCTGTCCCAGGTCCGGAATCATGGAATTCCGTGTCCATCAAGAACTGCAAGAAGCCCCTGTCATGTGCCTTCAGCATTCTATGGAGAGGAAACATGGACACAGGCGTCATCCCACACTTGCTAAAAACAACAGGCTTAACCCCACTCTACAAAGGTGGCAGTAAAGCAATTGCCAAAACTACAGACCGATAGTACTAACATCCCATATCATAAATTCTAAGCAAGATCGCCAACCACCTAGATACCCATCACTTACACAATCCGGGGCAACACGGGTTTAGAGCAGGTTGCTCCTGCCTATTCCAGCTATTGGGCCACTATGACAAGGTCCTGGATGCTATAGAGGATAAAATGCAGATGTAGTAACACAGACTTTGCGAAAGCCTCCGACAAGTGCGACCAGGGTGCAATAGCACACAAAATGCATAATGAAGGATTAACAGGAAAAGTTGGTAGATGGATCTATAACTTCCTAACGAATAGAACACAAATAGCAAAAGTAAACGGTAAAATCTGAGGCGGCTACAGTGAAAAGCTCTGCTCAGCAGGTCACAGTACTCGCTTCCATTCTATTCCTCATCCTATCTGACATAGAGATGTAAGCCATAGATTTGTGTCCTCCTTTGCAGATGACACCCGAATTACCATGACAGTGTCCTCCATCGAAGAAACCGCAAGATCCCAAATGGACATCAACCAAATCTTCAAATGGGCCACTAAAAACAATGTGAAGTTCAATGAAGAGAAATTTCATGTACTCAGATATGGAAAACTTGAGGAAATTAAAAGTGTATCAGGATATACCATAAATTCTAACCACATAATAGATCGACAAAGTAATGTGAAGGACCTGGGAATGATAATGTCAGAGGATCTCACCTCCAAAGACCACAACAATGTATCTACCGCATCTTCTAGAAAAATGATAGGATGGATAATGAGAACTTTCAAAACTAGGGATGCCAAGCCCATGATGACTGTCTTTAAATCGCTTGTTCTTTCTAGGTTAGAATGCTGGTGAAAACTAACTGCCCCCTTCAATGCAGGCGAAATTGCTGACCTGAAGAATGTACAGAGAACTTTCACTGGAGTTTACCTGGAGAGAGTTTCGGGGGTCAACGCCCCCGCGGCCCGGTCTGTGACCAGGCCTCCTGGTGGATCAGCGCCTGATCAACCAGGCTGTTGCTGCTGGCTGCACGCAAACCAACGTACGAGCCACAGCCCGGCTGATCAGGGAACTGACTTTAGGTGCTTGTCCAGTGCCAGCTTGAAGACTGCCAGGGGTCTGTTGGTAATCCCCCTTATGTGTGCTGGGAGGCAGTTGAACAGTCTCGGGCCCCTGACACTTATTGTATGGTCTCTTAATCGTGCTAGTGAACCCTGTTTTCATTGGGGGGATGGTGCATCGTCTGCCAAGTCTTTTGCTTTCGTAGTGAGTGATTTTCGTGTGCAAGTTCGGTATGTCTTCTCTAGGATTTTCCAGGTGTATATAATCATGTATCTCTCCCTCCTGCGTTCCAGGGAATACAGGTTTAGAAACCTCAAGCGCTCCCAGTAATTGAGGTGTTTTATCTCCGTTATGCGCGCCGTGAAAGTTCTCTGTACATTTTCTAGGTCGGCAATTTCACCTGCCTTGAAAGGTGCTGTTAGAGTGCAGCAATATTCCAGCCTAGATAGAACAAGTGACCTGAAGAGTGTCATCATGGGCTTGGCCTCCCTAGTTTTGAAGGTTCTCATTATCCATCCTGTCATTTTTCTAGCAGATGCGATTGATACAATGTTATGGTCCTTGAAGGTGAGATCCTCCGACATAATCACTCCCAGGTCTTAAATTACTGGGAACGGTTGAAGTCTCTTGATTTGTATTCCCTGGAATTCAGGCGAGAAAGATACATGATAATATTCATTTGGAAAATCCTAGAGGGACTGGTACCAAAGTTGTACACGAAAATTACTCCCTATGAAAACAAAAGACTCGGCTGAAGATGCAACATTCCCCAAATGAAAAGCAGGAGAGACAGGAGTACACTAAGAGAGAACACAGTAAGTGTCAGAGGTCCAAGACTGTTCAACTGCCTCCCAACATACATAAGGGGGGTTACCAATAGACCCCTGACTGTCTTCAAGAAGGCGCTGGACAGGCACCTAAAGTTAGTACCTGACCAGTCGGGCTGTGGTTCGTATGTCAGCTTGCGTGTGGCCGGCAATAACAGCCTGGTTGACCAGACACTGGTCCACCAAGAGGCCTGGTCTCAGACCGACCCGGGGGGCGTTTACCCCCAAATCGTCTCCAGGTTCCCCCCCCCCAGGTATCAGAGTCCCCCCAACCCAACCCTTTTGACCCTGTCTGCTAAGACGTCTTTGAGTCATTAATAAATTGGTAAAAATTAAAACTTTTTTCGTCTAAAGTCTGTATAAGCATACTTTTTTATACTCACAAATTTTGAAATTTTCAATGACAACGAGACTTTTGAAATGATTTATTTTAATTAAAAAATGAAAATTCAAAAAAAAAAGATTTTGGAAATACGACAGAGCAACAGCACCATTTGTAATATACCAATCAGAAGCAATACAACAAAGCATCACTGATACAGTAACTTAATTAATGTTTCCCCCTAAAAAGGGTATTATTAAAAAGTCGCTTAAAAAAAAGACAAATTAAATGCTGAGGCTCATGGAAGCATATTGAGTTCGAGGTTAAATGATCGAAATTGGTGGGTATTTTACAATCAGTATATTGAGTTCCTGAAACCTCCCACAATTTGGCAACACATCGTTTGGAAACCTGTCACGCACATGAGTTTGTAACATTGTTATTTTGAAAACATGTAATGTTTATGGAACCTGATACATTTGAGATTCCCAAAACCCCAAACCCGACACTGTACTTCCTTGCTTATAAAAAAGGGCTTTTCCACCTCTCTCTCCTCTCTGTATAATATAATATATATATATTTATTATATATATTATATATATATATTTTTATATTTATATATATTCGTGCCGATAGGCGAATTTGCGATCTTGGCTTAAATAGCAAGCTCATTTTCCCAAAATTAGGAAAAGAAAAATTTGTGTATGAAATAATTTCCCCAAAATTTCATTCTAAAACAAACAAAAAAAAATATATTTGATTGTGTTTTTTTAGTCTAAATTACGTAAAAGTTTTTAAAAAATATTTTTATTTGGGGGTTAGGCTAAAAAAAATTGCCTTTTTTAAAAAGGTTAGGTAAGTTTTCTAAGATTCTTTTGGTGCAAAATTAAAAATTTTTTGCATTAACATTAATAAAAAAAATAATTTTAAAAAGCGTAAAAAGAAAAATTTCGGAAAAGGGACTTAATTTTTAATGAGTTCTTGCTAATTGCCCAGTTTTACATATCGGCACGACATATATTTTTTTATATATTATATATATATTTTATATATTATATATATTTTTTTTAATATATAAAATTTATAAAATATATAATATTTTAAAATTATATATAGAATTTTCACCCCAACCCAATTTAAGTTTCCTGCTTCTGAATTAATAATTTCCTCTTATAGTAAGGATGACATAAACTAGTGGATAAAAACTTTTGGAACTTCAGCAAGAAAACTCTTTTTGAAATTTTTGGGGCATACTGTAATTATTAGGTTTTAACAAAAAACAAATCTCTCTCAGTATCCCAATTAAAACCCAATACATTACACTTTTTGGCACTTCTCCCCAGGGTAACTTTACTTATTTTGTCTTCAATTTGGCAAATTACTACCCATTCTTCAAGGCATATTTCCCACTTTGCATTTTTATTAGCCTCTCCATAAGTCATTAACAGTTCCTCTTCATTGACTCACACCCCGGAAATTGTCCACATAAAATTGTTTGCTCATTACTTTACTCAAGGACTTTCCATACTTTAAGGTGTGCATTATCGTCGCTTGAAGTAGGAAAAACTGGGTGTAGCACCAAATAAAACCTCCTAAAACAAAAAATTTTTTAGAGGGCTAAGTGGGTCACTAGGATTTCAGGCCATAAGAAGCGGTAAATCCCGGTCAGCCCCTGTAAACCCATTCTTAGAAAGCTTTATTATTCAGCCGTAAAAAGGGAAATTCTTTCTCTGAAAAATTTAAAAAGATACTCCTAATTTTTCCGCAACGACGACCTGTCACCAAACGTCATTTAAACTAGGTACATTTTTGTTCTCCCCGGCACTACAAAAAAACACAAAACCCCGAGGATGTCTTGAATCTTTTTTTCACTTGTGATTGGCAAATAGTGACCATAAATTTTTTTGGGTTCTCAGGAGGTACCTCTTCTATAAATTTTTTTAATTAAATGTTAGCAATTATATCATTATAGGCAGTTAACAAATTTTGGTTTTAGTACTACTTTTGGGGGCCCGCATGGACCCCTAAGTACCTTTTTAAAACTTTTGACTACCCCCCACAGGATGGGTTTTGGGTGCATAAAAAATAATTTTAAATAAGGTGTTGTGTGTGTGGTGTGTGTGGTGTGTGTGTGTGTGTGTGTGTGTGTGTGTGTGTGTGTTTTTGTGTGGGGGGTGTGTGGTGTTGTGTGGACCAACAATCAATATTTGCACCCAAAAAACTATTAAATTGTGACCGGGTGTGGGAAATGTGAATTGCTCATTACCTTTTAAATTTTTTTTTGTTTTTACCAAAGTTAAAATAAGTAACCATTTTCAGAATTCATTACCTTTGTAAATTGTGGCTCTTACCTTTGTACCTAGCAGCATCAAAACTTTGGGGGCCCCGTCCCTGGCCCATTCGTACCCTGTAATTGTAAATACCTTTTTAACTTTATGATTTTTGGGCCCGACTTACGGGTCATTACCTTTGTAAAATTTTGGTTCATTACCCTTTTAAATTTTAGTTCTTACCCTTTTTAAATTTTGAGTTCATTACCTCTGTAACTTTCTCAGCTTCAAAACTTTGGGGTCCAGTCCCGGACCAATTATGTACCTCTTAACTTTTACTACGCCCCAGGATGGGTATGGGGGGATAATAAACTTTTTAAAAAAAATTTTCTCATTCCCCGGAGCTGAGCCTTTAACTGTCCCCTATGCCCTTCTGTAATTATGGGCAATTCTGGGTGGTTCTGTCTCCGGGAAATCGTACCCCAGTATTGTCCAGATTCAAATTTTACATCTTTCAGGTATGCTCCCCGATAAAAGAATCGTCTGGACTTTTTATTTACATTTATTCCCAATGTGTTGATTCCCACAAATTTTTGCGCTGGCTCAGCACCCTCCCTATGGAAGAAATTTTACTGGGTACAACTTCATGAGTAAGACACCAAGTTATGGTATTTTTAGTTTCCTCTAGTCATGATTATTATTACGAGGAATCCCCCATACATTTCTGGCCTCCCGCAGTCTTCAAAGGGTGACACCAATTTCTTTTCCTACCCTTTACAAAGGAGGCATAATAACTACCCATCAAATTTTTTATCGGGCCCAAAAGAATCATACTTACACCAGAAGGTGCTAATTTTTATTTTTGAAAATCTTTCTTTAGCTTTACAAGCCCACTGAATTTTTTTCTTGGAAGTCTATTACAATTTCGCTTAAAACCCTTTTTTTTTCAAAGCCCCAAAACCCGACAGTTACATAGACATGTCATCAATTGAGCCCCTTTTTTCTGAGAGAAAACCAGTAAATTTTTAAAATTGTGGGATCTCCCTCTGTACTTTCATACCAACAAAACATTTACGTTTTTGAAAGACCTGGGGTCCCGGTCCAATAATCAGTTTCATTTTTTGTTTATGCCTTTTTATCAATTTTTTCCCGTAAAAAGGCAAGGTACTTAGCAAAACCATCATTATTAACATTAGCAGCAATTTTTACATTAGCTACTGTTGTGTCAGGATTGCCCAACATTATCATTATTATCAACATTATCAATAGACCTTTACACATGACTATATGGTGTCTTCCTTTGTGACATTGATAACAGAAGTTTAATTTGGCATAACAATTCTTTACATTGTGATTACCTAAAACATCTGTTTCATCTGTCAAGTTCCTCCAATCTTTCAACTTTATCATTCCATGAATTTAGCTTTGCAATTCTTAAAAAAATTGAGAAACCCTTGCAGAAAAGCCCAATCTCTCTTTTCTCTGACGGGTTTCTTATTAACTGTGCTCTCTTAGGAGGGTACTTATTCTTCTTACCTAGTGGAGAATCATTATTTCTGATTCTTGCTACTTGATATAAACCTATGCAACTCTTTTTAGGAAATGAATTTTGATTATTACTATTGGGATAATTTCTCCCTTTGTGAAACTTGACAGATACCTCAGAGTTATTATGTGTTGCATCTTTAAAATGAGTTAGTTAGTCTGCAACTGCACAATTAATTCTTGTAGACCTAGTCTTATTTCCTCCAAACCAAAATAATCCTTATGATATTTGTTTGAGAACCATTCAAGTGTTTTACAGCTTAATTTATTCTGTACCATGGCACTCAATAACCAGTCTGATTCCTTCAGATTATATTTATTGCTTAAAGTTTTGAGAGTGCTCTCCAGTTTAACTCTGTAAACCTTTGTAAGTGTGATCTGGAGATTTTAAATTAACAGTGATATTCACTTGAACCAACCTACTTTGTTTTATATTACCATAAGTGACCTTCAACAAGTCAACTGCTTCCTTGGGAAAGGCTTGTATCAGTATGTGAGCATCTCCTCTTACCTGTCCTTTGAGGTAAAATAATTTAGTTACACAGGCTAGGTCACTCCTGTCATGCACAGCTGCTTTAAAAATTGACCAAAATTCCTCCCAATTTTCTCCAGGATTAAACACAGGCAAACACAATTCTGGGAGTTTTGGCAAAGACATATTATTTGTTGGAGCAGACTGGAGTTTACCTGGAGAGAGTTCCGGGGGTCAACGCCCCCGCGGCCCGGTCTGTGACCAGGCCTCCTGGTGGATCAGAGCCTGATCAACCAGGCTGTTGCTGCTGGCTGCACGCAAACCAACGTACGAGCCACAGCCCGGCTGATCAGGAACTGACTTTAGGTGCTTGTCCAGTGCCAGCTTGAAGACTGCCAGGGGTCTGTTGGTAATCCCCCTTATGTGTGCTGGGAGGCAGTTGAACAGTCGTGGGCCCCTGACACTTATTGTATGGTCTCTTAACGTGCTAGTGACACCCCTGCTTTTCATTGGGGGATGGTGCATCGTCTGCCAAGTCTTTTGCTTTCGTAGTGAGTGATTTTTCGTGTGCAAGTTCGGTAAATAGTCCCTCTAGGATTTTCCAGGTGTATATAATTATGTATCTCTCCCTCCTGCATTCCAGGAATACAGGGTTTTGGAACCTCAAGCGCTCCCCGTAATTGAGGTGTTTTATCTCCGTTTTTGCGCGCCGTGAAAGTTCTCTGTACATTTTCTAGGTCGGCAATTTCACCTGCCTTCAAAGGTGCTGTTAGTGTGCAGCAATATTTCCAACCTAGATAGAACAAGTGACCTGAAGAGTGTCATCATGGGCTTGGCCTCCCTAGTTTTGAAGGTTCTCAATTATCCATCCTGTCATTTTTCTAGCAGATGCGATTGATACAATGTTATGGTCCTTGAAGGTGAGATCCTCCGACATGATCACTCCCCGGTCTTTGACGTTGGTGTTTCGCTCTATTTTGTGGCCAGAATTTGTTTTGTACTCTGATGAAGATTTAATTTCCTCATGTTTACCATATCTGAGTAATTGAAATTTCTCATCGTTGAACTTCATATTGTTTTCTGCAGCCCACTGAAAGATTTGGGTTGATGTCCGCCTGGAGCCTTGCAGTGTCTGCAATGGAAGACACTGTCATGCAGATTCGGGTGTCACTGCAAAGGAAGACACGGTGCTGTGGGTGACATCCTTGTCTATGTCGGATATGAGGATGAGGAACAAGATGGGAGCGAGACTGTGCCTTGTGGAACAGAGCTTTTCACCGTAGCTGCCTCGGACTTTACTCTGTTGACGACTTACTCTCTGTGTTCGTTAGTGAGGAAATTATAGATCCATCGACCCCACTTTTCCTGTTATTCCTTTAGCACGCATTTTGTGCGCTATTACGCCATGGTCACACTTGTCGAAGGCTTTTGCAAAGTCTGTATATATTACATCTGCATTCTTTTTGTCTTATAGTGCATTTAGGACCTTGTCGTAGTGATCCAATAGTTGAGACAGACAGGAGCGACCTGTTCTAAACCCATGTTGCCCTGGGTTGTGTAACTGATGGGTTTCTAGATGGGTGGTGATCTTGCTTCTTAGGACCCTTTCAAAGATTTTTATGATATGGGATGTTAGTGCTATTGGTCTGTAGTTCTGATTAACTGTCTAGTTTACACATTTTAATTTATTCAAGGCCTGACTTTTACAAGAAAGAATCTTTTCCTCTAATTCATAATACTGATTAATCATGAGATCTACTTTAGTCTCGTCTACACAGTTTACTAACAAATCTCCTTCATATTTATTGTAATATAATTTGTATGAATCATATCTATTACCTAAAGCATCTAAATACAATTTTAAAACATCAGTATTCACAGTTTCTTGATTCATTAATTCCAAGCATTTATTGTATGTTTTTGTTACATGCCTTTTTCTAGCTTGCAGTGATGCTTTCTTTGCTCTATATTCCATATGTTTCTCTTCTACATTAATTTCCTCATTTTCAGCCATGATGCAATGTATTAAATTCAACTTTATTAATAACACAGATTACAACTTACAACACTGATACAACTTACCTATGAATAAATCCTAGCTACTTGAGCTTAGCAATTACATATATAATATAAATTTTAAATGTGCATTAATACAAACTCGGCTCATCAAAATTAATATTATACAAATTAATAAATCCTTGCCAGAAATTGGCATAGCAAAATTAATATTATACACAATATAATCTTTATCCACACTTGTCTTATCAATTACACATACACTGATAAAAATCTTGGCCAGAATTGTCTTATCAAATTAATATTATACAAATTAATATAAACTTAGTCAGACTTGACTTATCAACATTAATATTGTAATAATTATAATTCACTACACATTCAGTAAATTTGTGAACTTAACATCCACCTCCTTCTGCCATTTCACATATGATTATTAAGTAATTAACTAATTAATGACTTCACTAATTACCTCCGGTTCAAGAAGGACCAACGGGCTAATTAAATGTGGAAAATTGCATTTATCTGAATGTAACTAATTATGTACATAACAGTAAATGATAACAAAGATAATTATTATTTATCAGTTAGACAAGTAGGAATTTGGGACACCTAGGTCGCAAAAAATGTACCCCTTCGATACCTACCACTGTCATAACCACAAGTTGCTCTGGACCTATTAATTACATGAAATATACATCACCAGGAATACTGGTAAATATATAAATTTGTGGACTGTATATTAAAAATAATAAATGGTTATATATATACACAATTACATAACAGAAGGAAAATATATCTTAATATCACTCACCAATTTGACTGGATATTAATGTGTATCACACTCAGAAAACCTCATTCTGGAGTTTACCTGGAGAGAGTTCCGGGGGTCAACGCCCCCGCGGCCCGGTCTGTGACCAGGCCTCCTGGTGGATCAGAGCCTGATCAACCAGGCTGTTGCTGCTGGCTGTACGCAAACCAACGTACGAGCCACAGCCCGGCTGGTCAGGAACCGACTTTAGGTGCTTGTCCAGTGCCAGCTTGAAGACTGCCAGGGGTCTGTTGGTAATCCCCCTTATGTATGCTGGGAGGCAGTTGAACAGTCTCGGGCCCCTGACACTTATTGTATGGTCTCTTAACGTGCTAGTGACACCCCTGCTTTTCATTGGGGGGATGTTGCATCGTCTGCCAAGTCTTTTGCTTTCGTAGTGAGTGATTTTCGTGTGCAAGTTCGGTACTAGTCCCTCTAGGATTTTCCAGGTGTATATAATCATGTATCTCTCCCGCCTGCGTTCCAGGGAATACAGGTTTAGGAACCTCAAGCGCTCCCAGTAATTGAGGTGTTTTATCTCCGTTATGCGCGCCGTGAAGGTTCTCTGTACATTTTCTAGGTCAGCAATTTCACCTGCCTTGAAAGGTACTGTTAGTGTGCAGCAATATTCCAGCCTAAATCTAACTAAATCTATGAAAATAATGCTGGCCAGAATTGCACACAGATCTAGAGAGCTTATCTGAGGTTCCTAGAGCTGTCTTGTCCAGTCGTGTGATATCTCAAGTTATGCAGGAATGCACATCCACCAATTTCGCCTCCTATTTGAGAGGTGTCAACACAGTTTTAACCTCTAGAGCACGAAAAATTCTTCCCATTACACCAACGCTTGTACAAAATTCAAAACCAAGATGGCGAGTCACCTCTTCTGTGCAGGCGCAGCTTCCCGTTTTCGATTACATAAATTTTAAATACAGTATGGCCATCTATTTACATTTAATAACTACTGCATTTCTGGAAAATATGTACAGTATTTTCCACAATATCATTATATGTACCATATTATTAACACACATACAAGAAGTCTCTGAATGTATTTTTAGTAAGGTGTGTATCGTATTAAGTAGTAGTAATCTGGGTTAAGTATAATTGGAAGTGTTCATTGAACTTGAACACTTGTGTCATATGATCTATTTTAGACTTTTGACTTTATAGTAAATATTTACTCTTGCATAAGCTATAAGGGGAAGATAAGCGAGGAATTCTTGTGTTGTGAGTCTTACACGAGATATCATCACTGGCAAACATGGCAACTGTCATAGAGGAAACTATTTCTGCAGGTGATGGAAATGATGATAGCTTCCAGACCTTTAAAAGTAAACAAAAGAGAAAAAGCGAGAAAGGGCTAGAGCGTCGACGTAGTCAGACTCACTTGACTCGTACACAATGTGAAACTAAACGTCCTTGGTGCACAGAGGCTGCAAGAAATCTTTCTTCAAAGGAAGAATGTGTTAAGCTGAACTTCCCTGACAAGACCCTGCTGCCTGCTAAGTGTGCATGGCTAATGGAAGCTGTAAAGAAGCATCCTAACTCAAGGATCCAATTTAGGAAAAACACACACAACTCTGTGTTTGTGGAACAGAATGAAGAACTGATCAATGATCTACTTAGTACACCTTATGGGGGTATTAAGCTGCTCCGACCTCCATCAGACACTCACCACTTTAAAAAATGGGTCAGTATCATAATCTTTGGATACCCTTTCTGCATGGACCCATCCCATTTGACTCTCAGTGAGCATATCATCAAGCCTAAAAGACTTAAAGGAAAATCCCAAATTATTGCCAGTTGGGTGGGTCCTGTGCCCCTCCCCCGAAATATCTGGGTGCATGGTTTACGTTTCCTAAACATCGAAGTGTACCTACCCCCTAAACGTAGGTGTTACAAATGCCAGCACTATGGCCATGTTGCAGTAGACTGTGGAAACTAAATTCTTGGTGTGTAAGGTGTGCTGGGAAACATTCCACTAGAGAATGCCGGAGCCCAGACAGCCAAAAATTTAAGTGTAATTGAACTGAAAGAATTGGGGTTACAGTTTCCCACAAGGACTGGAGTTTACCTGGAGAGAGTTCCGGGGGTCAACGCCCCCGCGGCCCGGTCTGTGACCAGGCCTCCTGGTGGACTGCAGTCAGAACCCGAACAACCTTCGATGTAAACCTGATAACAGTCCTTTAATGGTAACTGAGGATGAGGCCATCCAGTCTACCACAGCCAGATCTGAGACTGAACCTCTGCAAAGTGTGCAAGAACCCCACCTCACTGCAAAGGATTCTGGTGATACCAGAATGCCATCACACACACCAGCTGTGGAGAAGCTAGCCATCCCTGCTAGCACATATGGAAACTACTGGTCGCCACTAAACTGATACCTATGCTACACCTGAATATGGGGAGAGTTTGTCATCTCTCCCATATCTCACAACTACAACAGTCAGACGGACACCCACAGGTAACCCCCCCTGGAAAATTGGAGATAGTCAGATTGCACCGGACCTACTGCAATGAATGATGAAACAACTTGCCACAGGCAACCATCAGAGAACACTAATGTATCCATGGTACCTGTTAAAGGTGATAGGCGTATAGAAAGCACTAACTCAGAAGTGCATCCCTCCGGAGAGGCATTGGATTCGCCTGACCTTCCTCATATTATAAACAAATATCCAGAAAAAAATGAGCATCTTGAACAATCCTGACAAGTTTAATAAATATATGTAATCAGGATATGCTCTTGAGTGTAGGTGAAGATGTCAAAAGTGCAGCAATCTCCGTTCAGTTTCCAGCAATTTTGTAAGAAAGAAGCCCATGATCTTGGCCTTCAAGCTTGGCCCTGGAACTGGGCTTGCCAATATGCCAGAGAAACCGCTTAAAAATGAAAGGTCCTAAGATAAAGACTTACAAACTATGCTATTTGCTCTTAAGTGCCTGCAAAAACACTGTAGTCAAAGCATAATAGTTTTACCTTCTATGAGCAAGAGATTTGTAATAACTCACTACAATGGATACATACAAATCTTTTCATGGAACATTGCTGCCATCAGGAAGCGTGCCTTGACTTACATCATTTAGTGCAACCACGAATATTGATGTCATCTGTTGGCAGGAATGTAGATTGAAAGATGGAGCACCTCCACCAAACTTGCCTGGATATGCAGCTTATAACCTAAGGTCAACCAACTGTTTGTGTGATGTATCAGAAAGACTTGCCACATTCACTCCTTTCCTTGCAGAGTCGAGTTAACATGCAGTATCATGGTGTCAAAGTAATGCAGGCGATTTTTCCATAAACATTTTTAATCTCTATGCCCCAGCGAACCAGCTTCGACCTGATGCTTTACCAGATCGCATCAATAGTGAACCTACCATCATTCTTGGAGAATTTTAATGCCAGACATAAGAATATTGGTGGTCTATAACAAACACCAATGGAACTAAACTAGTGAGATTGCTAAATGAGCATGATAATGTTCGAATTGTGGGCACTACTGAGCCTACTCACATATATGGTGGCATACTAGATCTGTGTCTTGGATTTAATACATCATATACGATGCATGACTCTGTCATAGTTTGATGATCTTCTATCTGATCACTTCCCAAGACTAACAACTGTCCAATCTTGATCACATCTCCAGCAATCAAGGAGCTAAATACAGAAGGAGGAAACTTATTCTCAAACCAGAACACAGAGACAACTTTATTAACCACTGGATCAATGGTATAAGAATTACGAGCCCATTGGCACACAAAAATTTAATGATGATTTAATTACCACTATTGAGAGTGTTCTCACAGATCAAGTGGGCAGGAATAGGAAACAAAAGACCCTCCACTTAATAAAACAATAAAAACCAATGTAAATACTATAATGATCCACAGCTGCGCAATCTAACACATGCAGCTAGGAGGATTGGTAAAGCATACCGTGAATGTTAGAACCCCAGACCTGCTCAGAACGTTCCAAGCTGCACTAACAAATGCAAGGAATAGAAAGGAAGAACTTAGGCAACAGGAATGGGAACAGTTTGTTAGTGGATTAAATAGGCACCCCTTTGAGATTTGGCTTGGAAAGGTATAAAAATAATAACCAGGAAAAAGACTGGCAATGTTGCTCATTCCCCTTTCCTCTTGAAAAGCAAATGACCTATAAATGAACCTGGTTCCAAAACATCCGGCACATGAAAGCTTCATCTCATCTTAGAAAAAAACTTAAGAGTACTCCCTGAAGAAATGTGTTGAAACTGACTTAATTTTATGACCAAAATATTGATGAGAGTGATTTCACGCCTCTTACCGACTACAATTAGTAATGCATAACCAAAGCGATCAACTGCTCCTGAGGATGGTATAACCATGAATTCTCAAGAAACTCTTAACGGCACTGCCTGTAACCTTTGTTGGCACCGATAATCTCAGTTTACATTGAGGGCGTCTTCCTACTGATCCTGGACCAATAGTCTCCATTGTTGCCCCATCTCCCTAAAGCCCCACACAGCCTGATACATTTAGGCCGAAGTTTTAACTAGATTGTCTTTGCTAAACTTTTTGAAAAGAAATGATGCTTAACAGACTGTACACAAAATCAGAGCATCCCAACTTTCCACCCTAAACCCCTATGGTATTCTGAAAGGTAAAAGTGTGCAAACTGTTAATTTCCACATTTTCTCACCTGCACCCACCTCTCTTAGATAATTTAACCACTTATCTTGATCAAATCTGCATTTGATAATGCGAACAGAAACCGTTATACTACATGACTAGCGCAAAATGAATATTGGTGGTAGCTTACTCTGCTGGATAATAGAGGATACCTGTCAATAGAGTATCCTATGTCCTTTTCCAAGGCTTCAGAAAAAGATTCTAAAGAAATGTCTTTAGGTACAACCGCAGGGAGGAGTTCTTATCCCATGCGATTTAATATTCTGATTAATGCTCTCCTAAATGCTCTACCTGCCTCACCTAAACATATAGCTATAACTATCGGATGATATCATGATCCTACAACAGGGCATAAGAAGATGATACCATTCTTAATGAAGTTCAAGCATTTGTAATCGACTAGGCCTCATAATATCTTCCTCTAAAACTAAGATATAACAAGCAAACGACATCCCCCACCCCATCTAATTTGCCAGGGAGAAATCATTAGCTACGTTAAAAAAACTTACAGATATCTGGTGTAGATGCACCCTTTAACAAATCCACTATACACAACTAAACAAGAAATGTAAAGCTAGGCTAAATGCCTCAAGCCCCTTGTTTTTTTTGTTTGGCTGGCTAACAAAAATATTCCCCAAACTATGGTGCAAATGTGCGAAATCGTGAGAATTAGTACATAGCCTAAGTTAGGTCCTTAATGATTATGGCTGTCTCCCATGGAGGTTGATATAAGCTAGAGAATGTTTCTCTCCGACCCTTGAGTTAATGCAAAGAAGCTCTCAGGATATTCCTTGCTGTCCAGATACACAAAAGTTTCTTAAACATGTGGAAGGAGCTTTGGTATTTTCTAGTATCAGTGATAGGATTGTTGAAATTAACACAGTACTACGTATTAGAAATGTTGAGAAACGAACCAGAACACTGTCACAGTGAATCTACAAGTCTCTAGTCTAGAGGTAAATACACACAGATCTAAATGATTGTGAAACGTGCAATTGCATTAAGTTTATAACCTGCATGAACTGTATCACTGTAGCAATAAACATTTTCACCCCTCCCATGGAAGATGGGTTCATTAATATCACACACCTACAAGCCCTCCCAAGAAGCTCATGCTATAACCCCTTCCTAAATCTCTTGTTTAGAGCAACTGCTCAAGAAGAAATTTCTTTCTCACCTTGCTGGTATAATAAGTATCACAAGTATCAAACATGATTGATCTAAACAAAGAGTCTTCGGCAGGCTGCATCTGCTCTTGTTTTGCCACCTCCCTATTTAAGAACGATAATAAAATTTGTTGAGTTAGCATAAGAATTAACAACTGGGAACAACTGTGCGTCCTAAACTGCAAACTGAATTGTTTGCAATTCCTAATGGCGCTTAAAGCTAACCTATGACACTGAGCTTGACTCTATCATCATTACTGATTCTATGTTTCATCATTGAAGCTCTTGACTCATATAATGACTCCAACAACATGCTCATTGGGGAAGCCAGGTATTGAACTCAAAAATTAGACAAAGGATAATGATGAAACAATTGCTTATGGATCCATCACACATTGGATTACTCCTTTTCATGATTAAAGTTTGATAGTTAGCCAAAAAGTATCGAGAAGAGAATGTAGAATATAAACTTTTGGGATAACTGTGTCTACATAGTATAATATTAGGAGAGAAGTAAATAATGAAAATGATTGTTATAGGAATGCAGTTAGAAAGCCTGAGTAGCTCTATAACCCACTATGATAACATGAACGGAAGATAAGTCTGTTTATGGAGCAATAGCAATGTGACAGACTGACTGATGTTGTAGTGGCCAGGCTTAGGCTTGGTTACAAGTACTTCTAGGCAGTTTGGAGACCCCAAGATGATGATCAAACTAATGTAAATTATGTGATCAGGCATATGGTCACTCTCTTGAACCTATTTGCTTAATTGTCCACTTATTGAGGAATACAGAGACAGACAGTATAAAACCATGTGACCATGTCAAGATATCTTATTAATGAAAATAAGATACCAGATATACTAAGCAAATTTCCTAAATTTGCTTGTAACAGATAAGTGAACTATAGATATGTAGATATAAATCCATATGTATTCCTGTTAACCCTTTGGGGCCTAGTTCCTAGGCCTTTTGTGTATCCATATGCTCTCGCACTACTGTCCACAGGATGGATATGGGGTGCACAATAAACTAGCCACTTCGGTGGCAAAATCTAAAAATCTAATGTGGTTTACATATTAAATAATGATTACAGAGTGTACCACTGGAACGCCTAGCATGGCTAGGCATTTCGGGCAGACTTAGTTTAATTCTTTATTTTAAATTATTACAAATTATGAGGTAAGTTGGTATTATGGTTAAGTGACTAAATACTAGTTTGTGAGTTTAGCAATGTGAATGCTTTTGTTTTGGCACGTACATAGTTTCAGTATTGGAGTATCATAGGATTCATTATTTAGATTTGAGATTATTATTTCCTGTTTATTGTCAAATGGGTGAGTGAGTGTAAGTGTAACCACCAGGAAGTATTCGTGTAGTTAGTTGATGGGGTGTCAGGGAGATAAGATGTTTTCTAATGTAGTTTTGAAGGTGATGAATGTGTCTGCAGTTCTAGAGTTTCTCAGGTAGGGTGTTCCAGATTTTAGGGCCTTGACATACATTGAATTTTTTTGTAAAGGATTAAGTCGACACGGGAATGCCATAGAGGATGTTTGTGTCTGGTGCTGTGGGAATGGTGGGTTCTGTCACAACTATCAAGAAAGCGTTTATGGTCGGTTGATATTGGAGTTGAAGGTCCTGTAAGATGTAGATTGCACAGTAGTAGTGTGGATTAACTGGAACAGGGAGTAAGCTTTAGATCTATGAAGAGTGGGGGGGTGTTGCAGGGATAGGAGTTAGTGATTATCTACTGCATGCAGCTTTTTTTGTTTGGGTTATTAATCGGCTTAGGGTGTGTTGCTGCAATTGATCCCAAGCACAAATAGCATAGGTGAGGTATGTATAAATAAGTGATTAGTATAGTGGAGAAGGGCATTTTGAGGCACGTAGTATCGCACCTTGGAGAGGATCCCAACCGTTATGGATACTTTTTTGTTATGAGTTGGATATGGGTGCTGAAATTCAGGTTGTTGTCAAGGCATAGGCCTAGAATTTACCCTCATTATGTCTGGAAATTAGAGTGTTGTCCGTCTAATGTTAATTTGTGCATCTCCTGCTCTGCTACCAAAACATAATACAGTAGGTTTTTTTGTCGTGTTAAGCGTAGTTATGGCTGTCATCTAAGTCGATATTTTGATCACTCTCGTTAACAATGGTGTTTGATGTTGGCAAGATAGGTGAGAGATGACATAATCATGTCGTCAGCAAAAAAGAATGGTTTCAGGTGTTGGGATACGTTTGGAAGACATTGATGATATGAGGAAAGCAGGGGACCAAAGGACACTTCCCTCGGAACTCCAGTATCAAGTGGGCAGTGTTTTGTTGATGTTGTGTCCTTTATTGGTGACATACTGATACCTATTAGTAAGGTAGATTTGAAATAAGCAAAGCGCATGCCTCTTATTATACTTAATGGTCAAGTTTTGTGAGTAGGATGGTCGTGGTTCTACTGTATCAAAGCTTTTCTAGTCAATAAAAAATCCTATTGGATATTCCTTATTTCCAATGCTGTGTAAAGCAGCCACTAGCATTTTTTTATGATTGCACATTAGTGCTTTTATTTTTCTCTGAATCTAATTACATAGGGGTTTGAGTATGTTTTGTGCTGTTATAAATGAATATGTCTCCTGCGCACGAGTTCTCAAGATTTTGGATAGGCATGGTAATTTGATATTGGCCGTAGTTGTTTAAGTCTGTAGGGGTCACCCACCTTATTTATGTAATTGGTGTAACCCTTGCCCATCTGAGTAGTTTTCGGGAAAGGGTGCAGTTTCTACTGACATGTTAAAAGTAATGAAATAGTTGCGAAAGGATATGGGCGCGCCCCTTGTACAGTAATGTGGGACATTAGACAGATTCCAGAGTTGTTTTTATAAGTGACTTTATAATCTCGTGGACTTCCATGGGCTCAGTTGGTGTCAAGATAGAAGGAATTTGGGAAATTCCCATCTAGGAAGTCCCGGCATGGGCATTGGTATGTGGGATTTTATTGGTGAGATTAGATCCTATGGTTGAGAAAAAAGTCTTTATTTTGTTAGCTGTGTCGGGGGGATGTAGGGTGTTTCTTTTAGGTTTAGTTAGGACAATATTCTTTTTTTTTTTTTTCAGTTTGGGGTCCCTAGAATCTGAGAGAATTTTTTCCAGGTCTTTTTTATATCTCCTTAATGTCTGAATCACTGGAGTATAAGGTTTTTGGCTTTCTTTTTTATTTTGGTGAAAATATAAATTTTTTAAAGAATATCTTTGTGTTTAACCCCCGGGTCTATATTGTTTTCATTTGGTGTTTTTGTAAAAGGATTTCAGAATGGTCTGGTTAGCCTTTTCCTGGAGTTTACCTGGAGAGATTTCCCGGGGGGTCAATGCCCCCACCCCCGGTCTGTGACCGGGCCCTCCTGGTGGATCAAACCCTGATCAACCAGGTGTTGCTGCTGGCTGCACCAAACCAACGTCGAGCCACACCCGGGGCTGATCGGGAACTGATTTTGGTGCTTGCCAGTGCCGTTGAAGACTGCCAGGGGTCTTTTGTTCCCCTTAGGTGTCTGGGAGCAGTTGAAACAGTCTCGGGGCCCCCGACACTTTTGTAGGGGCTCTTAACGTGTGTGCAACCCCCGCTTTTCATTGGGGGGATGGTGCATCGTCTGCCAAGTCTTTTTTTTCGTTATGAGTGATTTTCGTGTGCAAGTTCGGGACAGTCCCCTAGGGTTTTCCCGGTGTATATAATCATGTATCTCTCCCCTCCTGCTTCCAGGGAATAAGGGTTTTGGAACCCAAGCGCTCCAGTAATTAAGGGTTTTATCTCCGTATGGCCCGTGAAAGTTCTCTGTACTTTTTTTAGGTCGGAATTTTACCTGCCCTTTAAAGGGGGTGTTTGTGTGCAGCAAAATTTCCAGCCCAGATAGAACAAATGACCCGAAGAGGTCATCTGGGCTTGGGCCCCCCTATTTTGAAGGTTTCATTATCCATCCTGTCATTTTTCTAGCAAAGCGATTGATACAATGTTTGGTCCTTGATGGTGGAATCCTCCCACATGATCACTCCAAGTCTTTTACGTTGGTGTTTCTCTATTTGTGGCCAAAATTTGTTTTGTATCTGATGAAAATTTAATTTATATGTTTACCCTATTGGTAATTGAAATTTTCATCGTTGAATTCATATTTTTTTCTCAGCCACTGAAAAATTTTGGTTGTGTCCCCCTGGGGCCTTGCAGTGCCTGCAATGGAAGAACTTCTGCAGATCAGGTGTCTCTGCAAAGGAAGACACGGGGGCTGTGACTGACATCCTTTTCTATTGGTATTTGGGGTGAGGAACAAGTGGGGCGAGACTGTGCCTTGTGGAAAGAGCTTTTCCCGTAGCAGCCTCGGACTTTACTCTGTTACGACTCTTCTTGTTTTTTTAGTGAGGAAATTATAGATCTATCGACCGACTTTTCCTGTTATTCCTTTAGCACGCATTTTGTGTGCTATTACGCCATGGTCACACTTGTCGAAGGCTTTGCAAAGTCTGTATATATTACATCTGCATTCTTTTTGTCTTCTAGTGCATTTAGGACCTTGTCGTAGTGATCCAATAGTTGAGACAGACAGGAGCGACCTGTTCTAAACCCATGTTGCCCTGGGTTGTGTAACTGATGGGTTTCTAGATGGGTGGTGATCTTGCTTCTTAGGACCCTTTCAAAGATTTTTATGATATGGGATGTTAGTGCTATGGTCTGTAGTTCTTTGCTGTTGCTTTACTGCCCCCTTTGTGGAGTGGGGCTATGTCTGTTGTTTTTAGTAACTGTGGGACGACCCCCGTGTCCATGCTCCCTCTCCACAGGATGGAAAAAGCTCGTGATAGGGGCTTCTTGCAGTTCTTGATGAACACAGAGTTCCATGAGTCTGGCCCTGGGGCAGAGTGCACGGGCATGTCATTTATCGCCTGTTCGAAGTCATTTGGCGTCAGGATAACATCGGATAGGCTTGTGTTAATCAAATTTTGTGGCTCTCTCATAAAAAAATCATTTTGATCTTCGACTCTCAGTCTGGTTAGCGGCTTGCTAAAAACTGAGTCATATTGTGACTTGAGTAGCTCACTCATTTCCTTGCTGTCATCTGTGTAGGACCCATCTTGTTTAAGTAGAGGCCCAATACTGGACGTTGTTCTCGATTTTGATTTGGCATAGGAGAAGAAATACTTTGGGTTTCTTTCGATTTCATTTATGGCTTTTAGTTCTTCCCGCGATTCCTGACTCCTAAAGGATTCTTTTTGCTTAAGTTCGATGCTTGCTATTTCTCTGACCAGTGTCTCCTACGCATTTCAGATATATTGACCTCTTTTAGCTGCTCTGTTATTCTTTTTTTTTCCGTCGCCTGTAAAGGGAGCTCCTGTCTCTTTCTATTTTACATCTACTCCTCCTTTTTCTTAGAGGAATAAGCCTTGTGCATACATCGAGTGCCACCGAGTTAATCTGTTCTAGGCATAAGTTGGGGTCTGTGTTGCTTAGTATATCTTCCCAGCTTATATCGGTTAGGACTTATTTTACTTGGTCCCACTTTATGTTTTTGTTATTGAAGTTGAATTTGGTGAATGCTCCCTCGTGACTAGTCTCATTATGTCGGTCTGGGGCTCCACGCATACATGTCTGAACCTCAATTATGTTGTGATCTGAGTATATGTTTTTGATATGGTGACATTTCTTATCAGATCATCATTGTTAGTGAAGATGAGGTCTAGTGTATTCTCCTGTCTAGTAGGCTCTATTATTTGCTTGTTTAAATTGAATTTTGTGCAGAGATTTAAAAGCTCGTGTGAGTGGGAGTTTTCATCAGAGCTGCCTCCTGGTGTTATTACTGCAACAATATTATTTGCTATATTCCTCCATTTTAGGTGCCTTTTTTTATTTATTTATTTATTTAAAAATTTGTGCACACATACAGAGGTACAAAAAATACAGATAAGAGCAGCATGCCAAAGCCACTTATACTATGCATAGCATTACGGGCTGGCTTAAAATTAACTTAAGATGAACTAAGCAATGATGACATCAGTGATAAAACTTTAATGTAAACAGATTACTATAAAGCACAAGTGAGTATTACAAAGACAGGTCATATGGTTGTATGCATTGTTGTACATTCAGTAGAATGGAGTATTCTGTTAGGTAGTGTATTTAAAAAATAACAAAGCTAGATGTGGTTTTAGGTTTAACATTTATGTGTATAATTGTGAGAAACATTTAAGATATACAATTTATAAGGTTCAGTTATTCAGTATTTATTTGGTTTTGGGTGAGTAAGTGATCTTTGAGAAGAGACTTGAATTTATAAACAGGTAGTGTTTCTTTTATATTTACAGTAGCAAGATGTTGGGTGCAGGAGCTGGAAGATTTTCCAGACAGTGGTCAATTTTAACAGCTGTTCCTGGAATTGCTGGATGTTGCATCCAGAGGCTTGTAGACTACCACAATGACTAGGTTTTGGTTCTCGACCTTTACTGCTAAAACATCCACTACATCATTTGAGGCATTAAGCAGTTCTGTGCAAACAAGTGACTCTGCAATGTACAGGCCAACCCCCCCCTTTTGCCTGTTCACTCTGTCACATCTGTATAGGTTGTAACCTGGGATCCATATTTCGTTGTCCAAGTGATCCTTTATGTGGGTCTCAGTGAAAGCCGCGAACATTGCCTTTGCCTCTGCAAGCAGTTCACGGATGAAAGGATTTTTCTTGTTTGTTGCTGGTTTTAAAGACCTGTATATTTGCAAAGAAGAATGTTATCGGACTTTGGGTTTTTTTGGTACTGGGGGGGGGATTTTTTTTTCCGGCATTAGTATCTGTATCTGTGGTTTGGAGTGGAGGCCATGACTGGGTTCATCCAGGAATGACTGGATTTGGTGTACGTTTCTGCCATTTCCTACAGTTTTTTTCCTTCCTGGCACTAAAAAACCTCTCCCTCTTGAGTGGCTGTGGCTTCTCCAGTTTTCCATGGCCTTTGTTTTGATCTTTTGTCCCCTTTGATGGTATGCCTGGCAATTTAATTATAGCCCCAGTTTTCCTGTACTGAAGATGGTACACAAATTTTAAGGTTTAAACAGTCTTTCAGGAAGGGAGTTTGCATTTTCCTGTTGTATATGGGCATGGCATTTTTTAGGGTGGTCTAGTTGCACGCCATTTTTTTCCAGATTTCCATGCCAGCAGATACCAGTGCATATATGTGCACAGGCTTGGTTTCCGTTTTGCCTTGGGTTTCGTGACTGATTCCCTGTTGGTGCATGTTTCCCTGTCTTACTTCTTATCTCCTAGCACCAACAATGGAGCTCCCACCATTGTTTTGGTAATATATCTCCTATTGTTAGTGGAGTCCTCTTGTTTGCTATTTCCTGCGGTATTTCTAGTTTGCAATATTGGTTTTATCTTATCTTTGAGTACACTTGTTTCCCTACTGTGGCTCCTGTCCTCTAGAGGTGATTTTATGTATTGCTTCCTGCGTATAATTCCCGACTACCTGGACAAAATCTCCAGCTTCACCATTATGTCTCCCAGGACAGCATCTCCAGCTTCACCATTACTGTCTCCCAGGACAGCACCTCCAGCTTCACCATTACTGTCTCCCAGGGCAGCACCTCCACTTCACCTTACTGTCCCCCAGACAGCACCTGCACCACCTTACTGTCCCCCAGGACAGCACCTCCAGCTTCACCATTACTGTCTCCCATGAAGCCCTCCCTTAAAACCTTTACTGCTCCCGGGACAGCCCCTCCACTTTCACCTTACGTCTCCCGGGCCCCCAATCTCCAGCTTTCACCATTACTGTCTCCCAGACACCCCCCCGGTTTCACCTTACGCCCCAGGACAGCAACCTCCACTTCACCATTCGCTCCCGGACAGCACATCAGCCCCACTTTTACTGACTACCGGATTTTCATCTCCACCTTACATTTTTCTACTACATGGCCATTAAAGGGCATACCATTCCCCCAGACTTTTATGCCCCCATCTTTTGTAGAAAGCTTCCAGGTTTCTATGAAAGCACTTTGATGTTTTCCTCTTTTAATCCCCTTGGATTTTATCCACAATTTATCCTTTTGGGGCATACCCAAAAACATTCCCTTTTTTTAAACTCTTGTAGCTATTCTGGATATCTGCAAAGGGGGACACCTTTTTCCCCAAAAAAATGACAATTTACCCATGGGAACCCCTTTTGTTTGACTACCACAGACTACACCATTTCATAATGATTGAATGGTTGATTTTACTAAATTTTTACAGCAACCTCTTGAAATTCTATTAATAACCTCCTTAAATGAAGCTCTAGCTATTTGTATTTCTGTTTCAACTGTTTTTTTTATTTTGGGACAGCTACCGTGCACTTTCCCCTGAAAAAATATTTAATGTTTGGGTTTTTAAAGGGCCCTACAACCCCATCTTTTACAGCTGCTTTTTTCCAACGAAACCTTTTAAAACCAGTCAAGGGTTGGGTCCATCAAGGGGTTTCGACCATCAAGGGTTCGGACCATAAAGGGGTTCGGCCATCACTATCTAATCAGGGGGCGCTTATTTAAAACAACTGGTCGGTGATTTGGCAACACATAAAGGGATCACTGAAATTTCTCCCAGAAATATGTTTTGAATATACAAAATATAACTTGCATGTTGAAGAAACCGTATTTCGGGCAACCCCTACAAGAGAACGGTCGACCTCACCCTTTTTTTATCAATCACGTTCTATCTTTCATTTTTTTTTTTTCCGCCCCCACCAAAATAAATGCTATATTATCACTATATTGACGGGTGGAAATTTTGGGGAAGACGTTTTTTTTTCTGTATAAATTTGCTTCTCGTTTTTATATTGCGACTGCGGTAACTACTTAAAATTGAAATTCACGTATCGTCTTATTTCAAAAAAAAAGAAACTAATGAAAGTCACCCACCCCAAAGTACCATTAAAAACGGGTTTAGTTGCTACACAACACTGTATTCTGCTATTCACTGGATCCTAGATTATATCAGTCCACAGCCGGGAAAGTTTATAAAAACAGCTGACCTTTTGGTAAGTTTTCTGGCACTTCTGGCACCTGCCTCATGGCTTATCATTTTTCATTTACAAATTCACCTGTTTTCAAATGACATTTTACCCTTTTACATAAAATAACGGGGGACCCTGTATTATACCTAACACTATTATACCAATTTAAAGGGGGAAAACTTTTTTTTCCTCTGACAAAAAAAGTTCAATTTTATTATTTTTTTCCAACGGGACACGGGCCTATGACCCCCCTTTGGCGTAAACTCTGCTGGGAGGCACACAATTCTCCATTTTTGACTCAGTATATAATGTTTTCCGCCCAAGTTTTGGTTCCGGGCGCTAGGGGGATTATCGATGGGAGATGACAAAAAATTAAAGTTCTAGCACGAAGAGGCCGTGAAAACAGAGAAAACCCAGAGCAAAAAGATGCACGCTGACAACAAGGGGGCTTGTCGGGTCATTGGCACCATGGGAAACCCAAAGCCGTTTGTTTGTGATCTTTTTTCGTTTTTATAGGACAATGTTTGTTGTATAGTCAAGAATTTGTTAAGAAAAATGTCGTCCAGTCACAATACCATTGGCCTTAGAATTCTGTACCAGTCAACAATCTCAGGTCAGCGGAACTTCCTTACGGGCCTCGTAGGGAGTCTAAATGAACTTTGTTGTTACAAGTGGTGGTTTACTAATTTTGTCAGGAGGAAGGTGGGGTAGTGGCCCTGTACGCTATCTGTGATTATCCTGTTTTAAAGGGGGGGGCTTTTTAAATTGGCCATAGTGGTTATTATGGTTGCCTTGTTCAGTGAGCCGGGGTTGGTTTATTTTATTGTTGGTATGAGAAGTGGTTGTTCATATTTTTGTTGGTGAATCAAAACCAAGGTGATTTAACCCCAGAAAGGGAAAGGTTGAATTTTTGTTTTTGAATTTTTTTTCCACTAAAAGAAGGTGGGGGCCAAAATAAATTTTGTCTTTTTTTTTTTAAAATTAAAAAAATTTTATTTCCCTGAATTTAAATGCAATAAAAGAAAATTTGGGTTAGATAAAGATTGCATACCCCCCCCCAACTTGGTTTGGTTGCAGTTGTGAATTGCTGTATAGCCGGGAAAAGGGGAATTCATTGTTCCTCTTAAGCCAGGTCTCAGAAAGGATAATGCGGAAAAGGGGTTTCTTTATGATTCAAGGAGTCCCAGGAGGTCATCTGGGTTTTTTGTTTAAAGGGACCTGAGTTTAGTTAAGTACGATAGACTTTTACATGTTTAGATAGTGCTGGCTTGTGATGTTTGAAAAAAAGGCTTTTCTTTCCAATGGGTTTTTGTTTGGGGTTCAAAATTATGGGGGTTTAGATCGGGGTCAACGTGATCAATCATCTTAGGTTTAAATTATGGTTATTTATTCCATTGTGATACTTGATACTATACTGTAGGGGTGGGAATTTTTGGATAAGTATAAGCTAGAGTTTTTGGTCATATAGATATAGCCCCACTACTACACATAATGAAGTTGAGTTGTCTATTTTTGGCTGGAATGAACAAAGTACAACTAGGTATAAACTAGAAAAAAGTAAAAATTTTTAAAAATAGAACAAACTCCCCTTTGAAATTTGCACTAAGGCTAAAAATGACTTTTGGGGAGTCAATTTTTTGAGCTAGAATACTTGTACAACTATTTTTTAACCTAAAAAATATAAAAATAAAAATTTAAAAAATGCACCAGTCTCTCACTAGTAATTGCACTATGGCAAATAATTTTTTTGGATTGACTATAGAAACAACTGAGTTTAATCAATAATATAAAAAAAGGCACAAACTTCAATTGTAATTGCACTAAGGTCTTAATAATTTTTACAAGAATTAGAGTAAAACTAATTTAAATTGACAAATAAAATATACAAAAAGGAGCAAAAGAATAATAAAAAAAAAAATGATAAAAATAAAAATGGCAATGATTTGGTTTAAAATGCTAGTAAATGGTAGACGGGATAATATAAAATTGTATTTTAAAAATACAAATTTTAAAAAAGTATAGAAAAAATGGTCAATAAAAAAAGTTTACAATAAGTTTGATCAGTAAAGTTTAAAGGAAAATTGGGCAATAATAGGATTTAAATAATTTGGAAATTTAGTATTTTTTAAATGGGGGTAGAATTTTTGAACAATTTATGGCTAGTTTAAAAAAAATAAGAGGGAAACAGTGAGCGGTAAGCTGTAAAAAAAGGAGATAGTTTTCTGTAAAATTTTAAACAAATTAAACTATGAGGTAGAAGGGCGTTAAAAACAACAATGCAATCAAAAGTATTGGGGTTTAAAATTTTTGGGGGGGCACAAATTTATGCAATAAAACACTAACTGGGGACTGTGGATTACTGCACTTTACTCTGATTCGTTAGCCAGCCCACTTAGGAATTTTTAAGGTCATGTTCTGTAGAGATGAAGTATCTCTTCCCATGGCTTTTCCTAACTGCGATTTTTCCATCCCTCACAAAGCACGGGGATTTTTTGGGCATACCAAAATTTTCTTAGCCGATAAAAAGGTTTTGTCTTTTTTTTTGGTAAGGCCCCCCATTGACGTAAACATCGTTTTCATAAAATAGATGTTTTTAGTAGGTTTTTCTTTTGGGCTATTTTGGGAATTTTAACAGCCTGTTTTTTTTTCCTGCTGGTAGCCCCAGTTTGCAAACCTTTGGGCATCCTATTATTTTAAGGCGAAGTGGTCCTTATAACTGCGGGTGGCTCCATGCAGGTCTCTTGGGACTGTGGGTGGGAGATTTTCTGTTAACTACAACAGGTCAGATAGCTGCTGTTGGGGCATTAGGTCCTTTGGAAATTGGTTATGACATGGGAATTTTTTGGGCCCCCTTATCTTTCCTCTGTAATTTTGGGATAATAGGGACTTGGGCTTTTTGTGTGTTGATGGTGTCTTGGGACTGGGGGTTGGGGTGTTTTTGTTGTTCAAGTGTCTAGTTTTTTTCTAGAGAGTGATCTTGTTGAGGTAATCTGCATTGCTAGCTTTTAGTTCCTGCATTTCTTTAGTTTGTTTGGTGTCGTTTTGGGTTTAATCGTAAGAGTTTACTATTTCTGGGTCGGTGATCTTCTTGACATCAAAACGGAAGGGGTTTCTTGGGCTGTGGGGGGGGCCATGTTTTGTTGTTGCTGTCATGTGTTGTGGGGGGCCAGTGGGGATGAGGTTGTGTCCTGGCTGCCCGTACCACAAGTTTTCCTCGTGTTTTTACGCTCTCACCTTTGAGTTAGGATCCTTACGGTTACTGGGTCTTTTTTTTATTGCTCTGACCCCTTCCTTGGCTGGGTTTCAGGTGAATAATAGGCGATAGGTAAAATTTTTGGGGTATCCCTTCAGTGGCAGCAGGGGGGACGTGGTAGTCATCCTATTAGTTGGGAATTTGTGAAATTTTTTGGGATTTCTGGGAGTTTTATTATATCATTCTGGGTACCACACATGTTATGTTTGTGGGTCTTGTTGGTCACACTGGCCGCTGGGAACCCCCAGGTAAAAGTAAAAAAGAGGGCAAAGGGTTCCCGTTGCCGCTGCCGCGCCCGCTTTCCCTGCTTGTAGCTAGTTCTTGGATACTCCAAGGGGCGTGACACCAATTTCCACAAAAATGACAATTTATCCATTGGGAAAACCCGTTTTTTTGATTGACTGCAGACTAACAAGCTTCATAATGATTTGAATGGTTATTTACTGAAAATTTTACAGCAACCTCTTTAATACTCTATTAATAACCCCCTTAAATAAGCCAGCATTTTTTTTTTCTATTTTTTAAATGTACCGTATATTAGGGCACTACCCCAGACCCCCTAACCCCACCTTTCTCATAACCAACCTAGGTAAATTGCCCCCAAAACACTACAAAGTTACCTCAACTGCTAAAAACCGTAAATAACTTTCTGGAAGCTATGAATATTTTTTAATGGGGCATAATGGCGAAACAAAAACAACACTAATGAATGTATTTAAAAATGTTTTTTTAAAAGAACTCACAGCTACCTAACACAATTATTTCAGATGACACTAATACTCTTTTTCACCCCAAACCCAAACATACTTTGCAAAACTGTCAATGTTTAAATTTCCCGAAGATACACCTGGATGATGGAATAAACTTACCGAAATCTGACAAAACCTATTGCATTCGTTTGGAACCAGAGCTGAAATGTTTTCACTAACATAGCAAAAATGGATCACCCCACAAACTCCCGGGAAATTCCCAGGAAATCCACCTAACAGTAGCCTCAAATTCCCCGAAAACATACAATAAATTTCCAAGAAAATCTCTAATACAGTATCATACTTCTAAGATAAGCCACTCCAAACCAGTGGTCACTGTTTACAAGCTGTTGTGGGCGATTCCCAAATTTTACCTGCGATATATTTTGGATTATTCCAGTTTTTAAAAGCTTCTATGCTAAAAAGGGTGAGAAATACTCTCGAAATATATCGTACCATGGTCACAGCTCCTGCAACACCCTCACTGCTTCTGCATTACCATCAGCTGTTTCCGCAACACCATTAGCTGCTGCTGCTGTTGTACCACAGTCAGCTGCTGCTTTCACATCACACTGTTGCTGCCCACCGCGCGCTGCACACTACAGTCACTGTACTCTCAAGATGTGAGAGACATTGTTTGGGGGCTTATCGAGAATACCCAGAAACAATTTAAACCCCCGGGGGGTTTGCCACCCAGGAAACCCAAGAAAATCATGCTCATCAAGGACTATTAACTTATTCCATTGGGGTCCTTAACTTGTCCCCCCCGGAAGCGACCCCCCCACCAGTTTTACTAACCCCCAGGGGAAAAAAAAATGCCCGGAACTAGTTCTCATTTGGGGAATTTAAGGGCCCGCAAAGGTTGGTTTGAAGATTTAAGAATCGTAGGGGATACACATGTGTAAGGCATGGGAAAGCAAAAAATTCCAACCCCCAAAAAGTGTTTTAACTGTAAAAAACAGGCCTGTTCTGGAAAACAATTTTCAAACAGGACAAGGCACTCCCAGGGCACAACCTCCCAAAGACAGGCTAAATTCCTTGTTTTTTTGTAATGTTAGTGGGGATTTCAAAATGAAGCCTTTACTCATGTATCACTCTGAAAATTCCGACTGTTTCAAGGAAAAAAGTGTCTCATTACTGAACAATACTCTCAATAAAGCAAAGTTTTTATTTTAGATTTATTTAGAAAGATTAGGCATTCTCATTGTTTTTTGTGTAGGAAAAGTATATTTCAGAGAAAAAAAAATTTTTTTTAATACTTTGGGTGTCTGGGAAAGGTTAATTGATTTCCCTTATTACTTATGGGGAAAATTTTTTCGACTAATGGGAAATTCAACTAATGGGAACTCTAGGGAAAGGGTTAAGCTTTATTGAAAACCACTATACATTATTTTTCGCATGTGTATGTAGCATCATTTTTGCTTTTATTATTACGAATCCCAACGACGGGGGTTTCTATTTTTGAACAACGTAGGAATAGATCCATCTATAAATTAATTTTTTTAAAGATTTTTGAGAGCAGTGATAAAGATAGGTATTTGGGCTAATTATTCAAGCAGCTTGGTCACCTCCTTTGGGATCAGGGTGACCCTCGCTAATTTTTTGAATTGCTGGGAAGGTGGGGGATACAATGGATTGTTAAAAAGTGTTGCAAAAATTGGTGGCAAAATTTTAGAAGTTTTTTTTATACATGAAATTTCAACTGTTTATGTCTCCTGCCTTGGTTTTTAAACCCTTTCAGGGTTTCGGCCCCTACTAGTAGCTTATCATCAGGGGCCTTGATGTACTATACTCATAAATTCAGCGCCTTCAAATCTAGTGAAAGCCCGGGAGGGGCCTAAAATAAAAGAATGGGGCCCCAATGGCATGTGCACAGTATAAAAAAAATCCTGCGCACACAGTGCATAATGAGAAAAAAAAACTTTTACCGTGTTTTTTTGGGTTTAAAAAAGTGATTTTTTGCACTGTATTTTTTGTAAAATTTTTATTGTTGTATTTTAGTTTTCCTGGGCCTTGCTAAAATGGAAACAAATTTAAAAAAATTAGATGATATTTACTGGGTTTTTTAAAAAAAATACCTTAAATTTTAGCCAAATTTGGGAGAAATATAGATTTTTAACAAAAATTCAAAAGTAAACAAATCATGCAAGCGTCCAATACACATCAACTGGGAGTCTAATATCTTTCACAAGGCGCCCAAATTTTTAACATTTCTACACTAATGCAGTAGTCTGGAAAACAGTAAAAAAAATTTAAAATTTTTTTTGAGACAAAAAATCAAAATGGAAAACAAAAAAATGTAAAATGCCGTAGGGCGTTACTAAGAACAAAAAATGTTATTTTAGGCCAGGAAGTCTTTCCCTTTTTTATCTGGGTCCTTTTGAAATTGGCATCTTTTAAATTTTTTGTGAAATTGGCAAAATGGCTAAATTCTGAGTACTGTACTGGGAATTGAAATTGGGAAATTGGGGATTTTGCACTCATTAATAAAAAAAAAAGAGTTCTAGCAAAAAAGTTTTTGCTTTTGTCACTATACATTGAATTGGCTGAAAATTGGGGCCAAAGTGGGCAAAATCGCCGATGCTAAACATCGTCAGTTTCCCCTAACTTTTCTAGAGCATATTATTATTATAATCAAAAAGAAGCCCAAGCCACAAACTATACACGCTGCCACTAAGCAAATTCGTAAGTTTTCCATCAAATTTCATACTTTTTGGGTCATTTTGACTGGAAAAAGATTTTCCCATCTTTTCATAAATTTTTTTTTTTTTTGAAATATGGGGGGCCCTGAGAACAGTCCTGAGAGGCCTGTGGGCCCTTAAAGGGTTAAGGGGGTTGATGCGAGCTAGCTTCTGTTGGGTTGGTAGGAGCAAGGGAAAAGTGTATTTTGGGGGAAACCCATGAGGGTTTTGATGGGCGGTTTGAGCTTCGATTTGCTTGTTAGGTTTTTTCCTAAGGGAGAAGAAAAGATTGAGTCTGTTTGCTGTTTCAGTTGGCAGGAATAGGGGGGTTTATCTGATTTTGTTAATTTATTCTTTTGTTTTTTGATATCCTTTTTGTTCCTAAAATTTTTTCAGGTTTTTTCCCGGTCTTTTTTGTACCCTTTTATGTTATGTAATCTGTTTTATAATACAATTTTTTAGACCCTTTTTAAGGTGGGAAAGTGGATGATAAAATTCAGACTGTTCCTATTATCTGCCCCCTTCTGTACGTTTTTTTTCATTGGGGCTTTGATTAATGGGTTTAAGGATGCGTATGCCCAAATACTCTGCAATATAAACTGAATAAGTATTTTTTACAATCTCAAAACTGTAATTTTTCTCTACCAAATTAATTAAAACCATTATAGAGGCAAAATGAATAGAATTACATTCAGTTTTCTATGTATTCATAGTAACTCACCGTGATGACCATATTAACAATGGCAACACAGTTTATTGCCTTATTAATCCTAAGTTAATCTTAAGTTTTTTCTGAAAATACTCTGCATATAAGGGCTGTGGAAGAACTCCTTTGGTTACCAAATAAGAATGGAAAGCTAATAGGACTGCAAGGGCTGAACTGATGTAAAATGTTGTAGCATACGAATATTAATGTGTCGGGCCCAACTGCCGATGATAGAAAGCTGAGAGTGTTGCCTCAGTTTCCTGAAGAGTTAAATGCACATTATACTGCTCCTCTCTGAGAAGAAGAAAGATCAAGGCTGCTAACTCCTGGCAGACTTTGAGGAAAGAAACAGGGGCATAGATGGACCCCTGAGAAATACAAAACCAGATGATTGCCCATTTCATTGGCAACATCTAGTGGGTTTGCTATATCAAGACCGCAACCCGCAGAACAGGAGTCAGGTCAGGAGAATATTTACCATTCAGTTTTCTAGTACTTTTTTCAGCCTGCACTCAAGAGGAAGCAGAGGTATGTGGAGACTAATCTCGCAAGTCAAGTGCGTAAGCGTCATGGATGAACATGTGATTGATCGCATGCTTCCGCTTAAAATAAAGAAGTCTCTCCAAGGTTCTATTGTACCGTACCTGCCCCACATAAGGGGGGGGGGGGGGGGGGGGGGGCGCATTTTCAAACATACTGCATGAGCCAAGCAGGAGACCACCAAGACAAGCATTTCCTGAGAATTCCTGCCCGAAGTTTGGGAATAGAATGAGAAGCTGCAGTTAAAATGGAAATGAGAAGAGGTGTAAAAGCTCATCATGGAGGACGTAGAAGGAACCTCACTAAAAACAGTTAGTTGTGAGTAAAGGTTCCAATTTGCCTGATCAAATTGCCATCAAGGGTTACAAAGAGGGGGGTGAATATGAAAGGGGAACGTAATAATGAATGGGAACTATCACTGTCATGTAAATCCAGGAGAACAGACCGGTGAAGTCTAATGCCGGCGATGAAGAGCAGACTGATAGAACGATGCGAGGAGAGTATGAGTCAAAGATCAAAATAGGTGTGAGTACCCTGTATTTAAAACATGGAGGGGTGGATAGCCAAGAAAGCCTCTAACTGAATGCCACAGGAATCACGAGTGAGACAACCCCAGAGGAAAATGATGGGTATTAAATTCGCCAAGTTAACCCAAAAGTGGTGGGGCGGTAATGTCGAAACAAGAAAAGGCAATATCTGGATAGTACATGACCAAGCAGGAGAGAGATACATAAGAAGAGAGTGTATACCACCCTAGCAAATGGATACAGGCTGCTCGTGTAATGCAGCAAAGTACGAACAAATAGCTGATGGTGCGGATAATCATGCGTAAAGGGTGCTTGTATTAAGATCCAATCAGGAAAAGGATCAGAAGAATAACAATAAATTATAGCCTGAGATGGGATAGATAACAGCAGAGTGTAAATTTTTGGTTTCCTGTAAGCAACACAACAGGGGAAAACGGAGGTAACATCTTGAATCTCAGCCAGATTACTCCTGCGGCACATATATTCCACTGTAAAACTCCCATGATTGGCAACGATAAAGATACCTGAAATCCGAAGGTAAGGGTACCAAAGGACTAAAGGGGTAGAAAAGTCCACTTGCAGTGCAAAGGAAAACGTTCAAGCAGCGTTCAAGTCATTGTGAAGAGAGGATTTGTGCAGATGAAGATAAGGAAAGAGAAGGAACAGAGGGTGGATCGTGACATAGATGGTGTGGTCTCAGCAATATATTCAGAGATTGCTTCAAGTGTTTTGGAGTTCAGAGATGGTTGTATGGAGACAATATTGGAGATGGAAGAGGAGGAGTTTGAGTAAAGATTTGGAACTGTAAATAACTGTACCAAGGTAGGGGGGCAAAAAGGTGGGGGAACTGGAAGAAAGTGTGGGAGGGACAGAAGAGCAGAAACCTGGGAGTGGCAGAAGAGGAAGAAACTGGGAGTAGATGGGAGGAACGCATAGTTACGAGGAGGAGAAGAACTCCACACTTGTAACAGAGCCATGAACGGAAGACCCAGTACAGAGGACTTGGAAGGTAAAATGTGGAGGGTGGATGAAGGGAAGAAGGGTTTAAAGGAGATTTATTAACTTCTGAGAAGTAGAGGGACGACTGGAAGGTTCGTTACGAGGTCTTATCATAACGGGTTTATTGTGAGGTGAGAACAAAAGTGAGAACAGACGAGTGGTTGAAGTATAGAAGTCTGAGCCCAGGACAGCAAAATTATTATTATAATAAAAAAGAAGCGCTAACCACAAGGGGCTAAACGGTGGCAGCAGGCAGGAAGGAAGCGAGGCATCCAGGTGGCAAAAGGGAGATGGAATGAGTTAATAGTTACTGATAACAGCGGGGCAGTTGATGGTGAAGGGTAAAGGGCAGCAAGAGACTGAACTAAAAGGCGAGGGGTATTGTTTTTGAAAAGGTATCAGCAGTTTGTGGAAGTAAATCAGTCGTTGTCAAGAAAGTTCAGTGAGAGAGTCCAGGATAAAGGAGGGTCCATCAGCAAGAAGGGAAGTAAGGAGGAGAGTAGTAGAACGAAGACGACATTGAGGTAAATTCTGCATGCTCGTTGATAAGAGGCAGTCTAACAGAATGTGGCTAATTGATACTGGAACATTGACACTGCTCACAGAGAGGATCAGGGTGCCTCCCATGAGATATACATGAGTAAGCCGAAGTAGTGGCAATGTGCAGGTGAGAGAGAGGTGGACTCCCAACCTCGTGCACTGATGACCAGAAGACAGCCATAAACCTATGCCCCGGTTTAATAGCATGAAGTTAGTTACTGAGCAAAGTTACTAACTTGTTGGCAATGGGTGGTGGAAGGTGGGTAGCTATTCAGCAAAATAGTCAGAAAATGGAACACCTTCTATAGGAAATAGATAAGTTCATGTAACTGCGCCCCGCGCAGCAGTTCTGCCTGTTCATTGCCCTGTACATCAACATGACCAGGAACCCAACAAAAAGCAAATGATCTTTATGCTTGGTAGGGATATAGTGTAGCCAAAGTTGGATACAGAGAACTAGGGGGTGAGATGTATCAAATTTTCAAATAGCCTGTAGAGCGCTAAGGGAGTCTGAGACTACCACAATTGATGACACAGCATAGATCAAAACAAATAAGGCTGCAAAATGCAACAATTCAGCAGTAAAAATGCTAGCCGAAGATCGAAAAGCCCTCGCACGACTCTGTCCAGAAACACTGCTGTGAATCCGACACTGTGTGAAGACATAGAGCCATCCGTATACACAGCGATGGTATGAGAATGAGAGTGGAAGTGATCAAGAAAAAGAAAGTGGGAAGCCACCGTAGGCAGTTGTGCTTTCGAGCAAGGGAGTGAGAAAGAACAGACCCCGAACAGCTGAACTTTCCCAAGGAGGGTAGGAAAAGTGAATTCTACATGGAACATATAAGGTGGTACTGAAGGGAAACAAGAGCCAAGATGTAGGTGAAGAGAAAAGGGCTGGAGCAAACAGGGGCAAGCGAAACAAATAAAGTCTACTAATAACGGGACCATTCTAATAAATGGAAGGATTGTGGAGTCGTGAGAGTGTACATAGCAGCGATGGCAATGGGCATCACGCGATTCACGACAGGATGGGAACATTCATTCTGCATAGATGCTCTCAACAGGAGAAAGAGCGAAAAGCACCAAGGCATAAACGTAATCCTTGGTGATGAATGGGGTTAAGGCCCTAAGAGAGTAGCATGAGAGGCCGCGAATAAATCTGGTCCCATAATCGAGTTTTCGATAAACGAGGTCTGAATGTAGGTGAGCAGAGTCGACGATCAGCTCAAAGGAAAGAGATAGCATGGTTTTAAGAGTATAGCCGCTTGACAAGTATTGCCTTTCAGAGAGGTAATGTGAGGTTTCCAGATAACCTACATCAAAGAGAAGGCTTAGAAACCTGACTGTATCACGTTCGGGGATACGAGAGCCATAGAGATACAAAGGATGAATCGGAGATGACGAGTCGTCTAGTGAAAGTAATTATGGTGAGTTTTTTTGTACTGAAAAATTAAAACCCATGCTTGTGGGCCCAAGTGGAAAACACGGTCACCTCAGCTGGATAACTCGTAATGAGATGACAGTCAGCGCCTGCACAAGCAAATAGCGAATCATCAACAAAGGTGATGACCAAATTATTGGGTGGGAGACCAGAGGCCAAATCATTTATAGCAAGGAGAAAAAGTGGTGTGCTCAGAACCCTTCCAACTGAGGACACCTTCAGCATGGACGAAGTCCGAGGAAAGCACATTATTGACTCGAACACGGAAAGTCTGTCCCGTTATAAAGCTTCATAAGGAATGATGGTAGATTGCCTCAGAGGCTTAAGGAGTGGGCCGGGCCAAAATATTATACCTCCAAGTTGTGTCATATGCCTCTCAAGGTCAAAAAAATATGGCTACAACTGAGTGAATATTCACAAGGCATTACGAACATACGTATTCAAGCGTAGTAAGGGTCCATCGTAGAACATCCCTTACGAAACCAATATTACCCAACGGAGAGACTGTTGTGTGGCCTCTAAATACCACATTAAATGTCGATTTACCAGCGTGTCCATCACTTTGCAAACTGCACTAAGTAAGAGCAATGGTACGATAGTGGGAGGCATTTGTCCTGTGAGCACCCGGCTTGCGGAAAGAGAGAACAAATGGCAATTTTCATCACTGGGGGAAGAACTCCTTGTGCCCAATAAGATTGAAGAGGTGTAAAGGACTACAAGGGCTGACTGATGTAAATGTTGTAACATATGTATTTGAATGTCGTAAGGCCCAGCTTGCCGATGATCGTCAAGCTAGAGAGCATTGCTCCAGTTCCTAATTGTAAAAGGCACATTATCTGATCGTCTCTGAGAGAAGAAAGTCCAAAGGTACTAACTCTTTGGTAAGACTTGAGGAAAGAAACAAGGGACAGAGATGGAGCCCACAGGAAATAACAGACCAGATGAGTGCCAATTTCAGAGGCAAACGTCAAGAGGGTTTCTACATCAACAACAGCGACCTTAGAACAGGAGCTGGTTCAGGAGAGTATTTACCACTCAATTTCCTCACTTTTTTTCCAGACTGCACTCCATAGAAAAGCAGAGGTGATGGTGAAACATAGTCTCGCCAGCACTGCGTTTAGCATCACGGATGACTCGGCGAGCGGATCTCACGCTTCTGCTTAAAATCTAAGAAGTCTCTCATTGTTCTATAGAATCAGAACCTGCGCCATGCAGCGTGTTTCAAATGTTACTGCGCACGAGCACAAGCAGGGACCGCACCAAGGCACGCACTTCTGAGAATGCTTGCCTGAGGTTTGGGGTATAGAATAAAAGTCTGTGGGTATAAACCTGACGTTGAGAAGAGGTGTAGGAGCTCATCAAATGGAGGATGAAGATTAACCTCACAAAAAGCAGTGAGATGCGAATAAAGTCCCAATTTGGCCCTATCAAATTTCCAGCGAGGCTCGGAAAGGTGGTGAATATGAAGAAAGTAAGAATGATTGGAAAATTATCGCTGTCATGTCATCCGGTAGAACAGACACAGGTGAAGTCTAGTGCAGTGGAGGAAGAGCAGACTGACAGATCGATGGCAAGAGAGAGTATGAGTATGAGAACAAAATGGGTGGGGAAGTACCTGGTAAAAAACTAAAATTTAAAAACATGGAGGGGGGAGAGGTAAAGAAAAGCCTCCACTGGATGCCATGGGGGGCGTGAGTCACAAAGAGACCCCCCCGAGTAAATGTGTGCGTTAAATCACCAGTAACAGATGTGTGTGGAGGTATAAATAGTCGAAACAAGAACATGCAAAGTCTGGGATAGAACATGTTCGTGAAGAGAAGATATGAAGAACGTATTTGAAAACCACTTATTCCAAAGTGGATACGGGCTGCAGTGTAATGCAGTGAGGTATGGACCAATAGTTGACAGTAAAGGAATAACATGCGAAGAAAGAAGGGCACTTCATTAAAGGTCCCAACTGAGAAAGGAATCAGAAGAATACCATAAATTATAGCCTGAGATAGGTTGGAAAACACTGAGTGTTACTTTTGGATTCTGTGTAAGCAAGCACAAACAAGGGGAAAACCTGGAAAGCAACAACTGAAGCTCACCCTGATTACCCCAGAGGCTGCGGATATTCCCACTGAAAATAGGCCATGATGCGTTGAAGAAAATACCAGGAATCCATAGGGAAAGGCACTATGACTAAGGGGTTTAGAAAATCCAGTGTGGGGCATTGGAGACGCTTTCAAGCAGCGAAGGAATGGACGATGTGAAGAATTGGGGTTGTGAAGATCGAGGAGAGGGAAGAAAAGGAACAGGAAGTGAATCAGTGTCCATTGAAGGTTTAGTCTCTGCAATATATTCTAAAATGGCTCAACCTTGAGTTGGGGGGGGAGGGATTGGTTTCATCCATCAATCTTGAGTAGAATACGGCAGATGAGCGGAGAAGCAGCTTATAAACCGTATGTTTCTGAATTCAAAGATGTATGGGAGACCATATTGGAGGTTAGAAGGGGAGGTGCGTAAATACTGGGACAGTATTGGAACTGTACCAAAGTTAGAGGGGGACAGAAGAGTGTAAGGGAACTGGCGAGATAGTGTGGGGGGGGGACAGAAGAGAGCAGTAACACCTGGGAGGTGGGCAGAAGAGGGAGAAACTGGGAAGGGTACGGGGAATGGTAGGCAATAGTACGAGGAGGAGGGTGAATCTCCACACATGTAATATAGCCAGAGAGAGGGGAAGAACTAGGCACAGAGACTGGAAGGTAAAGTCAAGAAGGTTGGAAAAGGGAAGGAAGGGGCAAAGAAGATCTGGAGCAATGTGGATATTTTGGACTTCGAGAAGTTAAGGGGTGCATGGATAAAGTGTTGTACAAGGTCTTGTCGATACAGGGGCTTGTGAGGAAGGACACGGAAGATGTGAGAACAACTGAGTTGTAGTCGGGACGTCAGAGCCAAGGACACAAAAGGGAATCATGCCGAGTGGCCTATGGGATGGGGTAACAACAGAGGAGGCTGCAGAAGATGGACCCCAGAAGTGGGGGGAAGTTTTGAAACACGAGAATAAGACACATGGGTAGTCTCCCTTGGAGGTGGAGGTAACTGCGTCATAGCATAAGAGAGACTTCTGCCTCTTTGAGGCCGATCTCACATTCATTTAAGTAGACCTGGCAACGGCGGAGTACGAAGGGTGAACTTCATTACAATTTAGGGCAAGATGGAGGTTGACTGTTAGCGTGGATATGTATTAGAGATGTCATCTGCACCAATATATAGGGGGGGGGAGAAGCAGACTGGGCAATCGGCTATAGATCTGCAATATTTTGCTGGGTGACCAAAACGCCGCAATTCTACACTGTTGTGGTGTAGGTATCACCTTTCGAACTTGTAACCAATGTCCCGCAACATATAGAGAGGATGGGAGTTCTCGGCTGTCAAAAGTTAAACGAACCACATTGCAAGGGTAACGTCTACCCACTAGCAAGAAGGACATAAGTGTCTACTTTGAGAATTGGGAGATCCTGGAGTTCCAGCTGTTCTAGAATGTCATTGCCACATGACTGGAAATTCTGTTGGACTATGGTATAGGGTAGAATAACAGTACCACTACAAGAATTGAGAGAGAGATGTTTTTCAATAGTGATAGGAGTAGTATCGATATTCGAAAGGAGAGAAAGATCATGAGCTTGGGTAGCATTCTGGACAGTGACAATGCGCGTACTGCTCTTGAGAGCATGAAATGAAATATCTCTACCAACATGATGCAGGTGCGCTTTGCCAATACTATGGTCAGAAAGATAGGCAGAAGAAGAAGCCGCCTTAAAGTAAAGAATTTAGTCCATTGTGTGGTCCTAAACTGAGCATGGAGAGGGAGTGCATGACGTGTCGGTCTTTTCCGAATAGAATGGGAAGGTAACGAAGGAGCATCATCAGGAGATTGATGTTGGCATTTAGGAGTAGGACCAGAGTTGGTCCTGCGTGAAATGGGCTGGCGATTCAAAAACAGCCGCACCGTAGAGGGAGAGGCCGGAAGCATAGTCAAAGGAGAGCGGAGGTAAGACAAATCAAAGGAGTCAGTCGAAGCAGCGGTACCTGAATTATTATTATAATCAAAGGGGAAGCGCTAAACCCGTAGGATTATACAGCGCCCGGGGGGGATGTGGAAGGCATTCAGGCTTAATTCGGGGAACTGGAGCACAGTTCCAATTCCCTAAATCAAGAGCCCCTAACCAACATCAAGGAACCTTCCATAGGGGAGCGGTACCTGAAGCGGGTGAGGAAACAGCACCAGTAAGAGGTACAGGGACATCAGGAGTGTCCGAAGAGTGGTCTAAAAACAAGGCAGGGTCAGAATGGGGTGCGGTATCAAGAAGGGGCCCAGGGGTAGTGGGTTAATGGATTGGGTTCTCCATGGTTAGGTTACTCCTTTGCTTTTTGTTTTTAAGAAAAAAAAAGAAAGAAAATAAAATAAAAATAAAAAACAGAATAAAAAAAGGGGGGAGTGGGGAGGAATAGTTCCCAGGAGGAATGAAAGGGCTGGAAATCTCCCTCCACGCCCAAGAGGACCTCAGCACTGCTAGTAGTGCAGATGCAGCATGGAACCCGTGCCATACCCTACCTTTCATGCCAGTAAACCAGCAATCTGGGATAGCAACCTCACATTTGCCGAGCTACCTCAGTGGACAAAAGAGACGGCGGCCGGATATCCGCCACAAAGCATACCTCCTTCGGCCACCACCCCCGGAATCAAAAAGGTGGCTTCCAGAGATACACCTGTCGCCCGAAAGACACCTAAACTACTCCGGAATACTGGAGAGGGATCGGGACATCCCCAGGCGATCCAGATTCCACGGCAAACTACGCCACCGCCAAGAACCTCAACGGAATGGGATGGACCCTGGTATCCTTTCCCCTACCTAGGAACTAGCGTGCCTGTGGGAGAAATCCCAAATGCCAAAAAGAGGAAGGACAAAAGGGAGGGGTGGGGAGGAGGAGGAGGAAAGGAAAAAGGGGAGGATGGGATTGGGAGGGGAGGATTGTGGGGTAATTAGGTTCGGTCTGAGGAAGGAGACCGACAGGTCTGATTCCTCAGACAAAGAGCCTCTTCACCACAACAAGGAGCCTCCCTTGAAGAGGCAGGACAACAAAAGAATTAGATGCCATTGTGACTATGGGACTGGCAACCACAGAGAAGGCTGCAGAAGATGGGACCATAGAAGTGGGAGGACATTTTGAAATATGAGAATAAGAAACATGGGGTAGTCTCCCTTGGAGGTGGAGATGAGAAACTGCCATAGCATAAGGGAGACCTTCTGCCTCTTTGGGGAATCAAATTTCTTGCTCATTTAAGTAGAACTGGCAATGGCGAGATAGAAGGGGGAGCCTCAGAAAATTTAAAGGGCAAAGGGAGGTCCTGCAAATGAATTAGAATGGCATGGCCCCACGACTGTGCATTCGCTATAGATCTGAAAATATTTTGCTGGGGTGGCAAATCCCAGCAATTTCTACACTTTGCAGTGTGGGATAAATTTCCAAACTTGTAACCGAGTCCGCACAAAACAAGGATGAGAGTTCACTGCTGCAAAGTTAAGCAGCCACATAGCAAGGGTATCGTTTTTGCCGGGGGCGGGAAGAACACAATTCACCTTGAGAAGGGGGAGATTTTGGGAGTTCCAGCTGTTCGAAAATTTCATTCCCACATTCTGGAATTCTTTGGAAAGGGTATGGGATAAAACAAACCACTACAAGAATTGGGGGGAAGATTTTTTTCGATAGGATAAAAAATTTTGTCGATAGTGAAAGAAGAGAAAGTCATGAGTTTGGGTAGAATTCTGGACGTATGATGCACATACCACTCTTAAGAGCAAGAAAGGGAAATATCTCTACCTCATGCATAGGGGGCTTTCCCAAACTTGGTCAAAAAGATAACATAGAAAATCGGCTTAAAGAAGAATTTATCCATTGGTGGTAAAAACTGGGTTAGAGAGGGTTTAAATGGAGTTTACCAGAGATTTCCGGGGGTAACCCCCCCGCAGCCCGGTCTGGCCAGCCTCCGGGGGATCAAGCCGATAACCCGGGCTTTGCTGCGGGCTGCACGAAAACCCAAATTTACAACACCCCCGGCTGACCGAACGACCCTTTTAGATGATCCAGTGCCAACTGAAGACTCCCAGGGGTCTGTTGAAATCCCCCTTATGTGTGCGGGAGGCATTGAACAGTGGGGGGGCCCCCCTGACACTTTTGTTGGTCTTTTAAACGTGCTATGACACCCGCTTTTCTTTGGGGGGGATGGTGCTCGTCTCCAAGTCTTTTGCTTTCGTTTGAGGATTTTGTGTGCAAGTTCGGTATAGTCCCTCTAGGTTTTTTTCCAGTGTATATAATCAGATCTCTCTCTCCTGCTTCCGGGGGAAACGGGTTTTAGGAACCCAAGGCTCCCAAATAATGAGGTGTTTTACTCCTTTATGCCCGGAAAGTTCCTGTACTTTTTTTTAGGTCGGAAATTTTCACCTCCCTTTGAAAGGGCTGTTAGTGTGCACAATTCCAGCCTAGATGAAAAAGTGACCAAAGGGGTGTCATCATGGGTTGGCCCCCCTAGTTTTAAAGGGTTCTCATTATCCTCCTGTCTTTTTTCTAGCAGATGCGATTGATACAATTTATGGTCCTTGAAGGGGATCCTCCGACTATCACCCCCGGGTCTTTGACGTTGGTGTTTGCTCTTTTTGTGCCGAAAATTTTTTTTTACTCTGATAAGATTTAATTTCCTCAGTTTACCATAATAGTAATTTAAATTTTTCCCTCGTTGAACTCATATTTTTTCTGCGCCCCCTGAAAGATTTGGTGATGTCCCCTGGGGTTTGCCCGTGTCTGAATGGAAGACAGTCGCAATTTGGGGTCTCTGCAGGGAAACACGGGGCTGTGGCTGACATCCTTGTCATTCGGATATGGGAGGAACAAGATGGGAGCGATACGTGCCTTGTGGGAAAAGAGCTTTTCACCGTAGTGCCTCGGGCTTTACTCTGTTGACGACTACTCTCTGTTCTGTTAGTGAGGAAATTATAGATCCCTCGCCGACTTTCCCGTTATTCCCCTTTTGCACGCATTTTGTGCTCTATTTTCCCCTGGTCACACTTGTCGAAGGCTTTTGCAAAGTCTGTATATATTACACGCATTCTTTTTGTCTTCTAGTGCATTTAGGCCTTGCGTAGTGATCCAATGTTGAGACAGCAGGAGCGACCTGTTCTAAACCCTGTTGCCCTGGGGTTTTGTAAAAGATGGTTTCTAATGGGGGTGACTTGCTTCTTAGGACCCTTTCAAAATTTTTTTTGATATAGGGTTTATTTCTTTGGTCTGAGTTCTTTGCTGTTGCTTTACTGCCCCCTTTGTGGGGTGGGGTATTGTTTTTTAGTAACTGTGGGACGACCCCCATGTCCATGCCCCTCTCCAAGGTGAAAAGGCTCGTGATGGGGCTTCTTGGTTTTTGATGAACCCAGATTCCATGAGTCTGGCCCTGGGGCAGAGTGCAGGGCATGTCTTTATCGCCTGTTTGAAGTCATTTGGCGTCAGGAAACATTGGATGGCTTCGTTAATCAAAATTTTTTGGTCTCTCATAAAAAATTAATTTTTTTTTCGACCTCAGTCCCCGGTTTGGGCTTGCTAAAAACTGAGTCTATTGGGGCTTGATAGCTCACTCATTTTCCTTGCTTCACTGTGTTGGACCCACTTGTTTAAAAGGGGCCCAAACTGACGTTGTTCCGATTTGATTGGCATGGAAAAGAAATACTTTGGGTTTCTTTTGATTCATTTAGGGTTTTAGTTTTTCCCACATTTTCCCGACTCCAAAGGATTCTTTTTGCTTTAAATTCGTGCTTGCTATTCTCTGACCTGACCCCAGCATTTCAGATATATTGACCTCTTTCAGCCGTTGATTCTTTTCCGTCCCCTGTAAAAGGGGGCGCCGTCTCTTTCTGTTTTTTTAAACTACTCCCCCCTTTCTTTAGAGGAATAAGCCTTGTGCATACATCGGGGCCCCGATTAAAAACTGTTTTTAGGCTAAGTTGGGGTCTGTGTTTTTCTTAGATATCTTCCCCGCTTATATCTTAGGGCTTGGGTTTTCTTGGGCCCACTTTATGTTTTTTTTTTTTTTTAAGTTGAATTTTGGGGAATGCTCCCTCGGACTAATCTCTTATGGGTTGGGCTCTGCGCATACATGACTGAAACCCCAATTATGTTTGATCTGAGTATATTGTTTTGATATGGGGGGACTTTTTATCAGACATCTTGGTAGTGAAGGTAGGTCTAGTGTATTCCCGTCTAGTAGGCTCTAATATTTTTTGTTTAAAATTTAATTTTGTGCAGAATTTAAAAGCTCTTAGTGTGGTTTTCATCAGAGCTGCCCCTGGGTTATTACTGCAACAATATATTTGCTATATCCTCCTTTTGGGCCTTTAAATTGAAATCCCCCAGGAGCAAGATGTTGGGTGCGAGCTGGAAGGTTTTTCCCAAAAGTGGTCTTTTTTAAAAGCTGTTCCTGGGAAAGCATCCCGGAGCTTGTAGACTCCCAATGACAGGTTTTGGTTCTCGACCTTTACTGCAAAACCCTTCCCCTATACAAATTGAGGGATTTACAGTTTTTGTGCAAACAAGTGACTCTGCAATGTCAGCCAACCCCCCCCTTTTTTCCTTTCACTCTGCCCCATCTGTATGGTTGTAACCCGGGGTCCAATTTTGTTTTCCAAATGACTTTATTGGGTCTCAGTGAAAGGTAAAAAGTAACAACATAGGGTTTGTCGTTGGTGTTTAGAAGGGGGCCCAGGTTGGTCCGAGGGGGAGGGTTCTTTTCGAAAACTGCCGCCCATGAGGGAGGGGCCCGGAAGCATAGTCAAAGGAGTTTGGAGGTCAGACAAATCAAAGGGAGTCAGTGGAAACCCCGGCACCTAAAGTGGTTATGAAACAGACCAGAAAGGGGTAGGGGACCTTTAAAGAGTGTCAAGATTTTGGTCAAAGACAAGGGGGGGCGAACAGGTGCGGTAAAAAATGGGGGGCCCGGGGGGGGTAGCGGGGGGTCATGGATTTGGGACCCAGGTTGGGTTCTTTTCTTTTGTTTTTAAAAAAAAAGAAAAAAAAAAATAAAAATAAAAAAAAAAAAAAAAAAAGGGGGGGGCCCGGGGGATTTTTCTGGGAGAATAAAAGGGCCAAAAAACTCCTCCCCCCCCAAGAGGTTTTCAGCCCCGCAATAGCACGATGGCAGGGAAACCCTGTGCCATACCTACCCTTCATGCCATAAACCAGAATCAGGATAGCAACCTCCATCTGCTGAGTCCCCTTGGACAAAAAAGGGGGCGGCCAGATACCCACCACAAAGCATATCCCCTTTTGGCCAACCCCCCGGGGAATCCAAAAGGGGCTTTAGAGATACACTGTCCCCCAAAAAAGGACCCCCAAAGCCCCTGGGATCCCGGAGAGGGTTTGGGGAACCCCCGGGTGATCCAAATTCCAGGGCAGTTTAGCCATCCCAAAGAACCCCCAACAAAAGGGGAGGCCCCCCGGTACCCTTTCCCCTACCTGGGGAAAGCGCGTTGGAAAAAAAAAAACAAAACCCAAAAAGGGGAAAGGGCAAAAGGAAGGGGGGTGGGGAGGAGGAGGGGGAAAGGGAAAAAGGGGAGGATGGGGGGGAGGGATAGGAAGGGGGGATTGGGGGGTAATTAGGTTTGTCTGGAAAGGGACCGGCAGGTCAAATTTCTAGACAAGAGCCTCTTCCCCATGCCGGGGCCCCCCCTTGAAGAGGAAAAGAAGGGAAAGGTTATTGTTGTGTTGGTTGGGGAAAACCCAAAAAAAACGGTTAGCAGTCGATAATATGTAAAAGGCAAGGGTTGTGACGATCTCGAAAAGAAAATCCCTGCAACAAGTGGTGATCTGGATTTTAAGGCTAGCAAGGTTGGTTCGAGAGATAAAAAAGTGTATGGCATTTCATGTGATAGGCGGGTGAGGCTGTCATTTGAAAAAAAGATCTGAGAAGCTTGTAAAGGATTTAAAGGGTGCATAGACACTGGGAAATTTAAAACCCAACGGGGTTTTGTGACAAAACGTCCTTTTTGGGAAAAAAATGCCAAAGTGGACCAAACATCAGCAGGGGAAATGGCCTTCCAGGACACAACCCTAGAAGATAGGCTTTTCATCTTTTGTAGTAATGCTATTGGGGATTTGAAAAAGTAAGTTTACTCGTGAAACTCTGAAATCCCAGTGTTTTCAAAGAAAAACATGTCACAAGAGTAATTTGGTGTGATGTCAAAGGCAAACATAACCCTGGGTCAAAGGGGTTTTTCCCTAGACGGGTTTTAATGAAGTGAATAAAGAAATACCTCGGGAAAAAAAACTCCCATCAAGTCCCTTTTTGGTAAGGACAATGCCCCTCTAAAAACCTTAGAAATTGGAAGGCAAATATTGGAGGAGTTTATTTTACATGTAAAGTTTTTTGGCCCCCTAATAAGTTTTCCCCCAAAAAAAAAGGAAAAAAGGAAAAAAAAAAACAAAAAAAAGTGAAAAGGGAAAAAAAAAAAAAAAAAACCCCAAAATTTTGGAAAGTCATTTTAATATATCCATGCATAAACTTTATAGGTAAGGCTTGGGGGGGAAGATTCCGGTTTAAAACTTCTTGGAAAAAATTGTGGCCAGAATGTGTACAAGAGGGGATTTTAAAGGGTTTTGGGGGTGACCCTAAGGAGCCTATGCCGTTGTGGAATTTAGTGGCTTTGGGGATGTCCCTGGGGTTGGGGGTGATGGTGGGGATGTAAAGTTGGTGGATGTTTACAGGAAGAGTAAACCACTGAAGATGAAGGCCTATCTGAACAGCAAGGTCACGTCAGGAAAACTGCCAGAGGAGGGGAGGAGGAAGAGGATGGGGGAAGGTGCCTTTTCAAGATTGGGAAATTTTGTAAATTTTGGATAAAGTGCAAACATTTATGGATAAACGTCACTCAAACAAAGCTGTTGCAGGCCCATATTGGCAACATTAAATGCGTGTGTGCCCCCTTCAGACAAATCTTAAGAAATGCCAAAACAGGCTTTTTGGACGTTATTTGTGAACAGGGTCCAGTGATTAAAGTTTTCCAGTGTCTTTAAAAAATCAAAAAAGGGGAAGTAATCCCGATTATTTTTAAAATAAAAAAAAAGTAGCGCAAGCCACAAGGGCATACAGCGCTGCGGGAAGGGGAAGGAAGCGGGGTTTTGGAGGGGCAGAAGGGGAGGAGAAAGTAGGTTAGAGAAAAACGGGGCAGGGGATAGTAGGGGGGTAGAGGTAGCAAGAGATTGAAGAAAAAAAGGGGAAGGTATCAGAATTTGGAAGAAAGTCGGGTTGTTGTCAAAAAGTAAATGAAGATTGGAGAAAGGGGGGTCATCAGCGAAAAGGGGAAGGTAAAGAGAGAGCGCGAGCAAAGCGAAGATGGAGGTAAATTCTGCGTGCTCGTTGTAAAGTGGGCGCCCAAAAAATGTGGTGATGTAATGGAGCTTGGAAATTCTCACAGAAGGAGCAGGGCCCCTCTCCAGAGATATCAATTAGTAAGACGAGTATGGCAATGTAAAAGAGGGAGAGAGTAGTTCCCAACTCCCCGGGTGATAAGAAGAGGGCCCAGAAAACCTATACTCGTTTAATAGATTAAAGTTTGTTGCCGACTAATGCCAACTTTGTTGCCAAGGGGTTTGAGAGGGGGGAAGTTTATTGACAAAATGCCCGTAAATGGAATATCTATATAAAACTGGTAGGTCATGACTGTGACAGCGCAGCAGTGTTGCCTGTTCATTGCTGTACGTCAACAGCCCGGCCCCCCAGCAAAAAAACAATATCTTTTGCTGGAAAAGATGCGGCTAGCAAAGTTGGATGGAGGAAAAGGGGGTAGGTGTATAAAATTTTGTTAGCCTGAAAAGCCAAGGGGTTGAGACAAAAAAATGATGCCCCCAGGATAGTGCAATAGGAAAAATGCTGAAAAGGTGGCATAAATTTCACAGAAAAATATAGCAAAGATATAATCCCCTTGTATGACACTGTCCGGAAACCTGCTTTCGAAAAATTTTGCCGTCAGAAGATTAGACCCTTGTGAACAGCAAAGGGAAAAAGAAAGGAGTGAAAATGGTCAAGAAAAAGAGGTGGGAAGCGAAACCCCTAGAGGTTGGGCTTTGAACAAGGGGGAGAGAAAGAACGACTCGAACAGCTGGAACTTCCCCGGGGGGAGGGAAAAGTGAGATGCACATGTACATAGAAAGGTGGTAAAGAAGGAAAACAAGAGCGAATGAAAGGGAAAAAGAGAAGGGACAGAATAAACGGGGCGGGGGAAAAATAAAGAATGTCTACTAATATCTGACCTTCTATAAATGGAAAGGGTTTAGGAATCAGAGAGCGTAATTAGTGAAGGGAATGGGCATCACGGCGATGGAAAATATGGAACGTTTCCCTTTGCTAAGGTTCTGCAGGGGAAAAAGCAAAAAAACCCAAGGGATAAACCCAAAAACCCTTTGGGGGAGAATGGGGTTTGGTGGAAGTAGCAGGAGAGCCGCTGAATGATTTGGTCACCATAACAAATTTCGATAAAAAAAGGGGGGAATGTGGCGAAGGAGGGTTCGGATTTAGTCCCCCTGAAGATAGCAAGGGTTTTAGAAGGTTCCCGGGTGTGAAAGTTGCCTTCAAGAGGTAATGTGAGGTTTCCAGGATAACCTACGTTCAAAAAGGAGGCCCCGAAACTTGACAGTATCACTTCGGGATGGGGGCCTAAGGGACAAAGGAAGATTTGGGGATGACAGAGCGTTAGTGAAAGTAATTTGGTGGGTTTTATGCTGGAAATTTAAACCAACGTGTGGTGGCCCCAAATTGGGAAAAACGGTCGATGCACTGAAGAAAATGTAAAGAGGTGCAGTCAGGCTACGGAAAAGCGAATCCAACTAGAGTGATGACAAATTTGTGGAAGGGGTAGGGCCCAAAAATTTTTCAAGGAGAAAAAGTGTTTGCTCAGAAAACAGGGGGGCACCTTCAGCTTGGATAAAGTCCGGGGAGGCACTTTTTTAACCCCCCGGAAATGCCTGCAGTTTTAAAAATTCTTAGGAATTGGTAGGTTGCCCGAAGGGCCCAAGGATGGGCTTGGGGTAAAATATTATACCTCCAAATTGTGTCATATGTTTCTCAGGGTCAAAAAATTGGCACTAACTAAGTGGTTTTTTGCAAAGGCCTTACGAAAACGTTCCCCAAAGGTAGTAAGGGGTCATGGAGAAGTCCCCTTTCAAAGCCATTGATGAGTGGGAGGGGCTGTTGTGTGTCTTAAATACCACAAAAAGTCTATTTCTAGGGGTTCCTCACTTTTGCAAACTGCATGGTAAAAAGCAAGGACGATAGTGGGGGTTTCATGTCCCCTAGTGCCTGGTTTGCAGAAAGGGAAAAAATGGTGGGTTTCCCCGCTGGGAAGAACTCCCTTTTGACCAAATAATTTTTAAAAGGGATAATAGGACTCAAGGGCTGCTGAGTAAATTTTAAATAAATTGATGGTCGGCCCCGGGCCCGAGATCGGCAAGCTGAGAGGTTTCCTCCCGTTCTTTAAGTGTAAAAGGACATTATACTGTTTTCTTGAGGAAAAAATCAAGGGTGCTAACTTTGGCAGACTTTTGGGGGGAAAGAAATGAGGGGATAAAAAGGGGTCCCTGAGAAATATGGACCCGATGTGGGCCCAATTTCATTGGGGAAATTAGTGGGTTGGTATATCAACCCAGCAACCCCCAGAACGGAGCGGGTCGGAGAAATTTTCCCCCGTTTTTTGTACTTTTTTTTTCCAAATGCATCAAGAGGAAGCAAGGTGATGGTGGGAATAACTACCCCGCAAATGTTTTAGCACACGGAGACACGGCGGTGATCGCCGGGTTTTGCTTAAATCAAGAAGTCTCTCTGGGTTCTATTGTACCCGGGACCTGCCCCTGCAGCCCGTTCATGTACTGCATGAGCACAAGCAGGAGACCCAAGGCACGCATTTTGAGAATGTTGCCCGAAGTTTGGAAAATGAAAGAGAAGCGGCGGTTTAAAAGGAGGGGGAAGGGTGTAAAACTCATCGATGGGGAGAAGAAGGAACCCCTTTTAAAAAAAAAGTTTTGGGGTGAGTAAAAATTACAGTTTGCCTGATCAAAATGCCAGCGTGGGATGCCAAGGTGGGGAATATGAAGGGAGTAAGAATGTTTTGGGAATGATCGCTTTCATGAAGTCCAGAAGAACAGACCAAATGAAATCTAAAAGCGCGGAGGAAGGCAGATGAGAGATTTATCAAAAGAGAGTGTGAATCCCCAGGATCAAAATGGGTGCGAGTCCGTATTTAAAACATGGAGGGGGGGGTGGAAGAAAAGCCTCTAATGGAGCCATGGGAATTACAGTGAGACCCCCCCCGGGAAAAGGGGGCATTTAAAACACCCGGCAATTCCAGGATAGATAATCCCAAGGAGGAGATATAAATTTGGGTTTCTGTAAGCAAAAAACCAAAAGGGGAAAACTGGGGGAGTAACATCTGAAGTCACCCCCTTACCCCCGAGGCTGCGTATATTCCCCTGTAAAAAGGCCCGTTTTGGGAATGATAAAAAATACCGAATCCGGTAAGGGTTCCACGGATAGAGGGGTTTGAAAAGTACATGGGAGGGGGAAAAGTTCAAACAGTAAGGAACGGTGCACTGTGAAAAAAGGGTTGCACAGATGGAGCAGGGAGGAGAAGGAGCGGAGGGGGGATCAGTGTCCCAAAGACGGTTTGGTCTCGCAATATATTCAGAGATTGCTTCAAGTGTTTTGGAAATTTAGAGAAGTGTAGGGGACAAATTGGAAATGGTAGGGGGGGGATGAGTAAAGATTTGGGAAATTATTTGGGCTTCCCCGGTAGGGGGGTGAAAGGGTGGAGGGAATGCAGAATGTGGAAGGGGAAGAAAAAGGCAGAACTGGGGGTGGCAGAAGAGGGAAAAAATTGGGGGGAAAAGGGGGGGAAAGGGACAGTACGAGGGGGAGGGTGAACCCTTTTACTTGTAACAGGCCCGAGAGGGGGAAAGAACCGGGACAAGGGGCAGGGAAGGTTTTAAAAGAGGTGGAAATGGGAGGAGGTGTTAAAGGGCCTTTTTTTGATTTTGAGAAGTAAGGGATGATTGGGGGGAGGTGTCATACGAGATTCGTCGCTACTGAGGCTTGTGAGAGAGAACACGAAGAAGCGAGATCAAACTGAGGCATTGAAGAGACGTCTGAGCGAGGACAGCAAAAAAGAATTAGATACAGAGTGACTATGGGAGAGTAACCACAGAGGTGGTTGCAGAAGAGGGATACAAAAGTGGGGGGAGAAACTTTTTTGAAACACTGGAATAAGAAACACTAGAGTCTCCCTTGGGAGTGTAATGAGAAACTGCATGGCTATAAGGGGAGACCTTCTTCCTCTTTGAAATGGTAACGGATTTCCCGCTCGTTTAAATAGACTTGACCAATTGCAGAGGTACGAAGGGAGAGCCTCAGACAATTAACCCTTTGATGTTCAGAGGCCCCCTCTCTGAAACGTCATTCTAATGTCCGCCAAATATTCGAAAAAAAAATTATTTTTTCTTATGAAAATGTTAGAATATTTTTATAGTGTTTTAAGCCTAAAAAAATTTTTTGCCATCAGTACTTACCGAGATAACGAGCCGCAAACTTTGCAGAAAGTGACTTGCGTACTGGCATCAGCAAGAGACCGCCGCCCACCCGGTATTTTTTATTTACTCTAATCAAAATGTTCTTGGCAATTTTCAATATTTTTCTGTTCCATGTAAGTTATGTGGCCTGTGAGACCAATGTAAGGTGCATTCTTCAAATATACACTCATTGTTTACAACACAATAACAGAACAAACGTTATCACTATTAGTTTGTGTATACACCTTGTTACGACAAACAAACATCAAAAACAATGTTTATTACTAGTGGTCCATAATATATATACATATGTACCAAAAGTTTTCCCACGAAACATCGTTCCTAGAACTGCTGCAGCTTGTGGAACTCTTTGAAACATGGGTATATGCCAGAGGGGCACTTCACACTCCTCACACAATAAACGAGTGTCTCTGTGTTGTTTGTGGGCGTTTTGTGGTATGCATACATACATAACAACACCTCTTCTGAGCCAATTTCTTGCAGTAGTAGGAGGCAGTTGTATGGGGTAGGATCACCAGGCCAGGCCTCAAACGAATGAAACGTCTGTGGTCGCTGGTTCTATTGCAGGAGTTGCTCCTTGGAACTTTGAATATTTGTCTGATTACTGACAGGAAAATTCACCATATTTTGGTGTTTTGTTTGGTCTCCAACTTGTATATGTTATAAGAATTACATGAGAGATAACAACAAGATGGAAAAAAAGTTACATATACCACTTATAACTCTGCGTACACAGTCTGGAAACCCAGTCTCATGTCACATTGTCCACTAAGCACATATTTAGGTTGTAGTCCATGACAGCTGCCGGCTTAGAAGGGGTTTCTTGGTTCCTGTTGCCCCTGCCCTGGGTCCATTTCTTTTTCTGGAACTGATGTAAACAATGTGACATCACTTTGTCATGCCCAAAATGCCATGAGTCTTTGGGCAGCAAAGGCTTGCACCTCACCTGCGGTGCCGCGTTGAACCTTGGCAATGTTCACATTACCACGCACTGTCCCACAACGTCTGTCTTTTTTCCTCGAAAGAAATCATGAAAAGGGGTTGTGTCCCAGTATCGTAAATAACATATCCCCCCCTTACCAGATTTTTTCCATCATTGTCAAACCCAATCACCAAGGGGGATCCCCAAAACCTTCTGGTATCTTCTCAAAGTTTACGCCAGTGTACCAAAATGATACCCAAAACTAGCCCACTTCTGAAATCACACAGACAAATAGCTTTTTTACCAAAGCTTTTCCTCTTCTTGGTATAATTGCTTGAATGAAGCTTCCTTTGAAAAAAAAACAAGGACTCATCAAAAACAACTTCCTGAAGGGATAAAAATACTGCGCACTTTTGTTTCAGTACATAAACACATTTCTGATCTTTAAACCGTCGTTTGGGAGGTGGTTTTTCTGAAAAAGGTAAACCCTCGAAAAGTACAGGAAACGATTGAAACCCTTTAAAGTCACTAAAAACCCGGTTGAAAACAGGCGTTCTTTGCCCCTTGTGGTGACAGTGTGTTAACCCCTGTGGTATAAGCATTATTTTGGCAAAAACAGGTACAAATTTTGCCAGTTGTTCCTTCACTTGTGTAGCTGTGTTTTGGTTAGGAATTGTATTTGCCTGGGGTATCACGTATGTGTTTGTTTCCCTGACAATGAAACCATCAGGGGGTTTTCGAAAAATAACTCAAAGCAGTCCCGTTTTACTGGCATTTTTCCCAAGTGGACAAATGGCTTTATTTCCCCTTTGTGTTTCATCAAAGGTCATGGGGACTGGGAACAAACTTCGGTCACCGTCCTGGGCCTGCCAATCCTCCCAGATGCCGTCCCCTGCTGTGGGGACCCTGGATATTGTACCGGTATGTGGGTTGTGCATGGTGTGGTTGTGCAGGTTGGTGGTGGTGCAGGTTTGAGGTGGTGCAGGTTTGTGGAGTGTGGGGTAGGTGGGCTGGTTGTTGTGGCTGCGTCAGCAGCGTGGGTAGTAGCTTGGCCCGCTGATGGTGTCACATGGGCTCTCCACCCTCACTATCACCACCACTGCCGTCCACCCTCACTGACACCATTCATACCCAGTCGTTACAATAATCGTCATCTTCACTAATCAGGTCGTGGGTGTAGGGCCACAGGATGTGCTCCCAGAGTTCTCGCTTCCCCCTGGAACAACATATGAAACACTAACCAGACCGCATGCTACGTCGTACATACATACATACTGCCCTTCACTGGGAATATTCACGCTCAACTGTCACAAGAACTGCTTCAATGACCTGAAATCCACTAACACTATCACTGCTATCATCTGGTGTTGTATACACGACCAAATAGTTTCCTCTTTCGGTCCTGTACAGTTGAACATAAACGTGAACAAGCCGGCACAAGCACCTGAGGTGAAGGTTGAGTGGGTCATCTGGGTTTTCATCACTAATTACATTCTCCTGGGCAACTTTTTCCGGTAACAACTCACTTCAAAACCCTGGAATTCACTGTCACTCACATTTTCATTGCTGTTAGAGCTATCACTTAGAAACCAAAAGACACTCCAAGTCCACCGAGGAGTGAAGAACTTCCTAACCGAGAGGCATGAGAAAAATGGACTAACATCATGCGTTCACAATGCACCACTGGGTCTCCCAGATTTTTCACAGGTCCAACACTGACCACTGAGAACCCATTCTCTCTCTAGTAGGCCTACCAGGCCTTGGCGCTTGATTTTAAGCCACTAGATTTTTGTGCGTAAAAATACGTCAGAAACATTGCTCGTAAGATTTTTAACTTGGAAACAGTAAAAGGGTTTTAAGGAAAGGGGGAGGTCGATTGCAAGAGTATTGAAGGTCATCGACCCCAAACGGGGCTTGGGCGATAGATTGCAATTTTTCCTGGAGGGCAAATGGGAAGCAATTTCTCCCTTTGTTGCGGTGTAGGGTCACCTTTCAAACTTGAACCCGATATCCTGCTACATAAACTGAGGATGGGAGTTCATGTGTCAAAATTTAAAACGAGCCACTTTGTTAGGGTATTTCCCTCCCCCTGCGGGCAGGAAGAATGTAAGTGTCTACCTTGGGGATTGGGGATCTTGGGAGTTCCATCTGTTCAAAATGTCAGTGCCACAGTTTTGGAAATTTTGTTGAACTTGTATGGGGCAAAAATGAGGACCACTACAAAAAAAATTGGGGAATGATGTTTTTAAAATAGTGACAGGAACAGTTCAATAGGGGAAAGACGAAAAGCTCATAGCCTGGGTAGCATTCTGTACGGTATGCGCTCCCGCCTTTTGACATGAAAAGAATATCTTTCCCAAACAGGCTTGGAGTCCCTTGCCAATACGGGTCAGAAAGATAGGCAAAAGGGGAAGTGGGGTCTAAAGTAAGAATTTAGTCCAATTCAGTTAAAAGGGGCAGGGAAAAGGTATAAAGGACGTTCGATCTTTTGAGAAGAACAGAGGTGGAAAAGTATCATCGCAGGTAATGTCGTTGGCGTTTAGGCTGGGACCAAGTTGGCCCGACGGGGAAAAGGGTTCGGTGATTCGAAAATTGCCGCCCCGTAAGGGAAAAGGCCGGAAGAAGTCAAAGAGAGCAAGGGATAAATCGAAGGAGTCAGTCAAGGGCCTCAGTCCTGAACGGGTGAGGAAACGCCCCGGAAAGAGGTACAGAGGCATGAGGATGTCTGAGATGGTCCAAAGAGAGGCGGGTCAAACGGGGGTGCGGTATCAAGAAGGGCCCCAGGGGTGCGGGTTTCAGGGACTAGGGTGCCATGGTTAGTTTACTTCTTTCTTTTTTTTTTTTAAAAAAAAAAAAAAAAAAGAAGAAAAGAAAATAAAAAAAAAAAAAAGAATAAAAAAAGGGGGGGCCGGGGAGGAAGTTCCCGGAGGAATCAAGGGCCGAAATCTCCCCCCCGCACCCAAGAGACCCCAGCACCGCAAGTAGCACGATGCATCAGGAACCCCGGGCCATAAACCCAAACCCCTCATGCAAGTAAACTAACAACCGGGACAGCAACCTCACATCTGCCGGCTACCCCGGGGACAAAAAAAGAGGGGGCCGGAAATCCCCACAAAGCATACCCCCCTCGGCCACACCCCCGGGAAACAAAGTGGGTTCAGAATACACCCTTGCCCAAAAAGACACCCAAAGCCCCCCCCCCGGGGGACGGAGAGGGGTCGGGACATCCCCAGGGAAACCAGATTCCACGGCAAACTACGCCCCCCAAAAACCTCGGAATGGGATGGACCCCCGGTACCCTTTCCCCTACCAGAAAATAGCGTCCCGGTGGGAAAAAAAAAAAAAAAAGGCCAAAAAAAGGGAAAGGGGAAAAGGGAGGGTGGGGAGGAGGAGGAGGAAGGAAAAAGGGGGGGATGGATAGGGGAAAGGGGGATTGGGGGGAATTAGGTTTGGGCTGAGAAGGAGACAGACAGGTCAATTCCCCAGCCCAGGGGCCCCTTCACCACCCAAGGAGCCCCCCTTGAAAGGATAATCCCAGATAAGGGAAAGGGAAATTTTCTTTCCCCAAAAAATAGGTACATCTTTCCCCCTATCCTCTCCTCCCATATTTCATCACCCAAAGTCTTCAGTAAAGGTAATGTAATGTTATATTTTTTTTTATTGTATGTACTTTATTTCTAATTGTTTTCAGTATGTAATCTTTATTTAAATTTGAAAAAAAAAAAGTTTATTTTAATTTTTTGTGTGTCTGAAAAGGATTATTTTTCTTCCATTTTTTTTATGGGGGGAAAATGGTTTCGCCATTCGGCAAATTTTCCCTTTCAGCAGACCTCGGGAAAGGGATTAAACACAAAACTTTTGGGGTCCCCCTGTTATATTTTTTAAAACTCTTATTTGCTCTCATGAACACAAAGGGGACTTTTTTTAAAATTATAAGACATTCTGAACTAAAAAACAACTTTCCCCTATAACTTTAACTGAATTTCTTAACATATTTTACTCTAAAAAACCCCGTTTGGGGATATCCTTTTATATATTTTTGGGGGTTTTTATAACTAAAATATTCCTGAAACATTAAAACACTAACATGTTTTATCTCTTGAATGTACTCTTTTATGTCTCACAAGACTGCTTTTTTGATTAAAAAATTTCAGACATCAGAACATTGATATGGTTTATCTCTGTATGTTACATTATGTTATGTCCACAAGACTGTTTTTCTGATTTAAAAATTTCAGGACACTCAGAAACATTGATATGGTTTATCTCTGTATGTACTCTCATTTTCTGTTCTCATAAAACAGCAAGATTTCAGGTACGTCTCCTACCTTCTGCTTACACTTTGTCACACTACACTACATGTACACAAGCATTATATATACACCATCTGGTGTTTTTTCTTCTATTATCTTTCTAGTTCTTACTCTTGTTTATTTACTAGCAAGAGGCTAGGTAACCCCTTATCTCTGTATAATTACTAAAATTTTAAAAAGAGAAACTTTTTTTTTTCTATTTTTGGTCCACCCTACCTCGGTGGGATATTGCCCCCGGTTTGTTGAAAGAAAGAAGATTGTAACTCTCATGTGGTTTCACAAGATGGCTTTTTTGATTTAAAAAACATTTCAGAACACTCAGAAACATTGATATGGTTTATTCTAGTTGTATCTACTGTTAGAAGCCCCTATCACGAGTTTTTACCAACCTATGGATAGGGAAAGCCGGGACACGGGGGGGTCATCCCACACTTACTAAAAAAACAGACATAGCCCCACTCCACAAAGAGGACAGTAAAGCAATAGCAAAGACCACGACGCAGCACTAACCTCCCATATTCATAAAAAATCTTTGGGAAGGGTCCTAATGGAAGCAAGATTGCCACCCATCAATTACACAACCAAGGGCAACATGGGTTTAGAGCAGGTCACTCCTGTCTGTTCTCAACTATTGGTTCACTTACTACAAGGTCTAGATGCAATAGAAGACAAAAAATGCAGATGTTAATATATACAGACCTGTGCAAAAGCCTTCAACAAGTGTGGACCGTGGCCAAAATAGCGCACAAAATGAGTGCTAAAAGGAATAAAGGAAAATGTGGGTATTATTATTATTATTATCAAAAAGAAGCGCTAAGCACAAGGGCATACAGCGCTGCAGGGTGGGAAGGATGCGAGGGTATTGGATGGCAGAGAAGGGAGGAGGATGAATCGTAGGTTACAGGAAAACAGTGGGGCAGGGGATAGTACGGGGGTAGAGGGTAGCAAGAGATTGAAGAAGAAAGGGCTGAAGGTTATCAGAATTTGTGGAAGTAGTCAGTTGTTGTCAAAAGTCAATAGAGTGTCTGTTGAAAGGTGGGTCATCAGCGAGAAGTGGCAAGGTTAAAGAGAGAGCAGCAGAGCGAAGACGACGACGGAGGTAAATTCTGCTCGGCTCGTTGGATAAAGTGGGCAGTCCAAAATGTGCTGGACTAAAATGGAACTTGGCAATTCTCACAGAGAGGAGCAGGGTGCTCTCCATGAGATATCCATGAGTAACACGAGTAATGGCAATGCGAAGACGGAGTAGTCTCCCAACTCGACAACTGGTGATAGAAGACGGCCAGTTAACCTATACTCGGTTTAATAGATTGAAGTTTGTTGCCGAGCATAGTAGACCAACTTTTGTTCCCAACGGGTGTAAAAGTTGGGAAGATATTGCAGCAAAATAGTCCGTAAATGGAATACCTCTACATAAAAACTGGTAGGTAAAGTACTGCTGACCGTGCAGCAGTGTCTGCCTGTTCATTCCCCTGTACGTCAACATGACCAGGGACCCAACAAAAAACAATATCTTTATGCTTGGTAAAGATGCGGCGTAGCCAAATTTTGGATAGGAGGACAAAGGGCTGAGGTGTATCAAATTTCTGTTTTGCCTGTAAAGCACTAAGGGTCGAGATAAACCACAAATGATGACACAGGCATAGATGCAATACGGATAAATTCTGTAAAGGATGGCATACAATCAGCAGTAAAAATACTAGCCCAAGATAGTAAATGCCCTTGTACGACGCTGTCCCCGGAAACATTGCTGCGAATCCTATGCCGTCAGAAGACTTAGAGCCATCTGTGTACACAAAATGGCATGAGAATGAGAGTTTAAAGTGGTCAAGGGAAAATGAGAGCGGGAAGCGCCCGTAGACATTTGGGTTTTCGAGGGGGGGGAGGGAAAGAACAGACTCGAACAGGGGAATTTTCCGGGGGGGGTGGGGAAAAAGTGGGGATGCTACATGTCCATAGAAAGGTGGAAATTGAAGGAAGCGAGCAAATAAAGGGGGAAAGAGAGGGGACGGGTAAAAAAGGGGCGGCAAACCAAATAAAGAATGTCTAAAATATCAGTGACCATTCAAAAAATGGAAGGTTTGGGGATCATGAGGGGTTACATAGTAGCAAAGGGCCCAAGGGGCTTAAAGGCGATGGATAAGGATGGAAAAATTCGCTTCTGCTAGGGCTCTCGACAGGGGGAAAGGGGAAGGAAAAGCACCAAGGAAAAAAAGTAATCCTTGGTGATGAATGGGGAAGGCAGAGAGAGTAGTGGAGATCCCGGGTTGAATAGTCTGGTAAACCATAATCAAGGGTTTCGATAAGATAAGGGGGGAAATTGTAGGGAAGGGGGTTCGAGATCAGCCCCCCATAAAGGGGAGCAAGGGTTTTAAGGGGTTCACCCGGCTGTGGCAAGTTCCCTTTTCCCGAGAGGAAAATGTGGGGTTTTCCAGGAAAAACCTACGATCAAGAGGGGGGCCCAAAAACTTGACTGACCCCAACTTTTCGGGTTTGGGGGAGCCATAGTGGTAAAAAGGTGATCAGAGAGGGCAGAGCTCTAGTGAAAGTTTTTTGGTGGGTTTTAGTGCGGGAAAATTTTAAAACCCCAGGTGTGGTGTGGGCCCAATTGGAAACACGGTCAAATGATGTGGAGAGAAACTGTAATAAGGGGGACATTTCAGCGCCTCCCACAGGAAAATAGCGAAGTCATAAAAAAAGTGATGCCCCAAATTTTTGAGGGAAAAGACAAAGGGGCCCAAAATTCATTAATAGCAAGGAAAAAAAAAGTGTTGGCCCCAAGAAAAAACATCCGGGGGGACATTTTTCAGCTTGGATAAAGTTGGGGGGGAGCACTTTTTAACCCCAAAACACAGAAAATGCCTGTCAGTTAAAAAGTTTTTAAAGGGAAAAGGATGGTAGTTTTGCCTCGAAGGCCTAAGGGGGGCTTTTTGCAAAAAATATTTTACCAAAAAAACCAAAAAAAAAAGTTTTTTCATTTTCCTTCTCAAGGTAAAAAAAATAGGGCAAAAAACTGAGTGGTTATTCCCCAAAGGCTTTAGAAAAAGGAAATCCAAGCGTAGTAAGGGGTCTTTTAGGTAGAACGGCCCTTACGAAAAGCCATTTTTGATGAGTGGGAGACTTTGTTGACTAAAATCCCACACTAAAATCTATTTACTAGGCGTTCCTTTCCTTTCAAATTTGCAGGGTAAGAGCAATGGGCGATAGTGGGAGGTTTCAGGGTTCCCGTAGTGCCGGGTTTGGGGAAAAAAGGGAAAAACAATGGCGGATTTCCACAGCTGTGGAAAAAAACTCCTTGTGCCAAAAAAAGATTGTAAAGGCATAATAGGACTGCAAGGGCTGACTGAGGGAAATGTTGTAGCATAGGGAATTTATGAATGTCTTTGGGCCCCAGTGCCTTGACCCACAGTGAGAGTGTTGCCTCCAGTTTAAAAGGTGAAAAAAGGAAATTCATACTGTTTTTCTCTGAGAAAAGAAAAGTCCAAGGGTGCAAACTCTCGGGCGGGGACTTTGAGGAAAGAAAGGGAGGGGCTTTGTTTGGAGTCCCTGAGAAATAGGGGCCCAGGGGATTCCCAAATTTTCTTTGGCAACATTAGTGGGTTTGCTATATCAACACCGGAAACCCCGGAAAAACGGGGACCCGGGTTTCAGGGGGTTTATTTACCACTAAATTTTCGTATTTTTTTCCAGTTTTTTTTGCACCTATAGGGGAAAGGGCAGAGGTGAGGGTTTGGAGACTTTAATTCCCCAGAAATTGCGTTTTTTGTCACGGATGACACGGCAAGAAATTGACGTTCCCTGCTTAAATTCAAAAAAGTTCCTGTGGTTCTTTTTGTACCGGTACCTCCCCCAAAATGCAGTGCGTTTAAAACTACTGCACGAGAAACAAGCAGGGGGACCACCAAGGCCCCAAAAATTTCTGAAAAATCCTGCCCAAATTTTTGGGGTTTTGAATGAGAAGCTGATTTTAAAAGGGGAGGACGAAAAAAGGGGTTTGTAAAAGCTCTTTGGGTTGGGGACAAAAAGAAGGAACCTCTCAAAAAACCCAGTTAGGGTGAAAAAAGGGGTTTCAATTTGCCTGATAAAAATTGCCACGTGGGTGCGAAAGAGGGGGAAATTTTAAAGGGGGAAGAAAGGGAATGATTGGGAAATGATCGTGCCAGGTAAGCCCGGAAAGACAGCCCAAGTGAAGCAAAGGGCGGAGGAAGAGCAGATTGAGAGATGGATGCAAGGGGGTTTTGGGGCCCGAGGATCAAAAGGGGTGTGAGTACCGTTTTTAAAAAAATGGAGGGGGGGTGGGGGGAAAGAAAAGTTTCAAATTAAATGCCGGGAATCACAGTGGGGGCCCCCCCCAAAAAAAATTTGGGGGCATTAAAATTTCCCCAAGAAACAGAACCCGGGGTTGGTTTAATGAGAAAAAAAAAAGGCAATTCCGGGAATAGATAATGCCGAAAAGGGGAGAGGGTTTAAAAAGAAAAAAGAGCTTTAAAAAACCACCATGAAAAGTGGAAAACGGTGCTGGGGTAATGAAAGTAAAGTACGAAAAAAATAGCTGATGGTACGGATATCAGTGCGAGAAGAAGGGCACTTTCAAAAAAGGGCCCCAATCGGGAAAAAGGATCTGAAAAATAAAATTTAAATTATACCCAGAGGGGGAGAGATAACAGCGAGTGAAATTTTGGCCCCTGAAAGCAAACCCCCAAAAAGGGGAAAAATTTGGGAGAGAAACATCTGAAGTCCCCCCGATTCCCCCTGAGGCCCCCAAAATATTCCACTGAAAATTTAGGCCTTTATAGGAAATGTTAAAGATACCTAAAAATCCGCGGGAAAGGGGTTTTCCAAAGGGACTAGGGGGGTTAGAAAAGTCCATTTGTGGAGGCAGTGGGAAAACGTTAAAAGCACAAAAAAGGGTTGCGTTTGGGGAAAAAAGGAGTTGCGCAAAATGGATTAGAGGATTTTATTATTAAAATCAAAAAGAAGCGCAAAGCCACGGGGGACTATACACCCGCTGAAAGGGGAGGAAGGAAGCGGGGGGTTTCAGGTGGCAAAAGGGGATGGATGAGTAAAAGGTTATGGATAACAGCGGGGAGTGGATGGTGAAAGGGTTTAAAAGGGGCACAGAGAAGAATAGAAAGGGCTGAGGGGAGTTCGAAAAAAATTTAAACAGGGGTTTGTTGGAAGGGAAATCAGTCCTTGTCCAAAAAGTCAATGGAAGGGGTCAGGATTAAAAAGGGGGGTCCATCAGCAAGAAGGGGGTAAAGAGAGAGTGGGAGAACGGGAAAACGGGGTTGGAGGTAAAATTTTTGCGTTGGTCGTTGATAGAAAAGGGCCCGGGCTAAAAAAATGGGCTAATCGTACGGAACTTGCACTGCTCACAGGAGGAAAATGGGGTCCCCCCATGAGGGTACCCCTGGTAAGACCCAAATGTGGCCAATGCGGGAAAGGGGGAGAGGGGGGTTTTCCCAACCTCGGCACTGTTTACCCAAAAAAGAGGGCCCCGTAAAATATGCCTTTGGGTTTTTTTACAACGGGGGTTGCCCGGGGGGGGTGGGTAGCTATTGGGCCCCAAAATTGTCCAGAAATGGAAACCTCGATAGGAAAAAACGGTAGGTCAGTATTGCTGACCCCTCAAACCGGGTTTTGCCTGTTTTAATTTCCCTGTACGTGAATGAACCCGGGACCCAAAAAAAACAAAATTTTTTTGTTTGGGGAGAGAAAAGCGTAGCCCAAAATTTGGGTCGGGAGAACTAGGGGAAGGATGTATCAAATTTTTTTTATAGCTGTGGGGCCCCTAAGGGGGTCTGAGACTACTACAAATGATGACACAGGGAAAAGATGCGATACGAACAAGTGCTGCCCAAAAATGGCATTTCAATTTTAGCAGTAAAAAAGTAGCTGAAAAATAGTAAATGCCCCGCACGACGCTGTCCGGAAACACTACTGGGAATTTCCCCGCTGTCTGAAGACTTAGAGCCATCCCCTTTTACACAGCGGGGGGATGAGAATGGGAGTGGAAGTGATCAAAAAAAAAGAGAGCGGGGAAGCCACCTGGCAGTGAGCTTTCGGGCAGGGGGTGAAGGAAAAAAAAGAAAAACCCCAACGCTGGAAAATTCCCCGGGGGGTAGGGAAAAGGAGGTTTCTAATGAACATATAAAAAAGGGGGGTAACTGAAGGGAAAAACAAAAGTGGGAAAGTAGGCAAAGGGGAAAAGGATGGGCAAACAGGGGCGGGAAAAAGAATAAAGAATGTCCTTTCTAATTTTCGGGGGCCATTTATAAAAAGGAAGGATTGTGTAGAAACGTGAGAGCGTACAGGGGAAAAAAATTGGTCGATGGATCTATAAAATTTTCCCCACTAACAGAACACAGGGGAGTTTGTGCAACAGAGAAAATCCCAGGCCAAACTACGGTTGGGAAAAACTTGTTCCCAAAGGGCCCGAAATCCCTTTCCCCCTTGTTCCTCAAACCTCATATCCGAATAGACAAAAGGGTGCAGCCAAAAGCACCGTGTCTTCCTTTGCAGATGACACCCGAATCTGCATGACAGTGTCTTCCATTGCAGACACTGCAAAGCTCCAGCGGGGACATCAACCAAATTCTTTCAGTGGGCTGCAGAAAACAATATGAAGTTAAACGATGAGAAATTTAAATTACTCAGATATGGTAAACATGAGGAAATTAAATCTTCATCAGAGTACAAAACAAATTCTGGCCACAAAATAGAGCGAAACACCAACGTCAAAGCCCTGGGAGTGATCATGTCGGAGGATCTCACCTTCAAGGACCATAACATTGTATCAATCGCATTGCTAGAAAAATGACAGGATGGATAATGAGAACCTTCAAAACTAGGGAGGCCAAGCCCATGATGACATCTTCAGGTCACTTGTTCTATCTAAGCTGGAATATTGCTGCACACTAACAGCACCTTTCAAGGCAGGTGAAATTCCCGACCTAGAAATGTACAGAGAACTTTCACGGCGCGCATAACGGAGATAAAAACACCTCAATTATTGGGAGCGCTTGAGGTTCCAAAACCCGTTTTTCCTGGACTTTTTCCCGAACTTGCACACGAAATCACTCACTACGAAAGCAAAAGACTTGGCGACGATGCACCATCTCCCAATGAAAAGCGGGGGTGTCACTAGCACGTTAAGAGACCATACAATAAGTGTCAGGGGCCCGAGACTGTTCAACTGCCTCCCAGCACACATAAGGGGGATTACCAACAGACCCCTGGCAGTCTTCAAGCTGGCACTGGACAAGCACCTAAAGTCAGTTCCGGATCAGCCGGGCTGTGGCTCATACGTTGGTTTGCGTGCAGCCAGCAGCAACAGCCTGGTTGATCAGGCTCTGATCCACCAGGAGGCCTGGTCACAGACCGGGCCGCAGGGGCGTTGACCCCCAGAACTCTCTCCAGGTAAACTCTAGGTACATAGTAGCAAAGGCAATGGGCATCACGGCGATCAGACAATGATGGAACATTCACTTCTGTATAGAGGCTCTCAACAGGGGAAGAGCGAAAAGCACCAAGGCACAAACGTAATCCTTGGTGATGGATAGAGTTAAGGCTAGAGAGAGTAGCAGGAGAGGCTGCGGAATAAATCTGGTCACCATAATCGAGTTTCGATAGAACGAGGGTTGAATGTAGGCGAAGCAGAGTTCGATGATCAGCTCCCCAGGAAAGATGAGCAAGGGTTTCAAGAATGTTTAGCCGGCTGTGACAAGTTGCCTTCAGAGAGGTAATGTGAGGTTTCCAGGATAACTGACGGTCAAAGAGAAGGCCTAGAAACCTGACTGTATCACGTTCGGGGATACGGGAGCCATAGAGATACAAAGGATGATCGGGGATAACAGAGCGTCTAGTGAAAGTAATTTGGTGAGTTTTGGTATTTGAAAATTTAAACCCATGTATGGTGGCCCAAGTGGAAACACGGTTGACCACATGCTGGAGAGAAACTGCAATAAGATGACAGTCAGCACCTGCACAAGCAATAGCGAAGTCATCAACATAGAGTGATGACCAAATATTGGGTGGAAGAATAGAGGCCAAATCATTTATAGCAAGGAGAAAAAGTGTTGTCTAGAACCAATCCCTGAGGGACCTTCAGTTTGGGACGAAGTCCGGGGAAAAAAAACATTATTGACTTGAACAGGGAAAATGTCTGTCAGTTAAAAAGTTCTTAAGGAAGGATGGAAGATTGCCTCGGAGGCTAAGGAATGGGCTGGGCCAAAAAAATTATACCTCCAAGTTGTGTCATATCCCTTTTCAAGGTCAAAAAATATGGCATAACTGAGTGATTATTCGCAAAGGCATTACGAACATACGTATCCAAGCATAGTAAGGGGTCTATGGTAGAAAGACACTTACGAAAGCCATATTGACTAGCGGAGAGACTGTTGTGTGTCTCTAAATACCACATTAAACGTCGTTTTTACGAGATGCTCCATCACTTGCAAATTGAAATAGTAAGAGCGATGGGGCGATAGTAGGAGGCATCATGTCTGTAGTAACCTGGTTTGCGGGAAAGGGAGAACAATGGCAGATTTCCACAGCTGGGGAAGAACTCTTGTCCCCAAAAATAAGATTGAAGAGGTGTAAGAGGACTACAAGGGCTGACGATGTAAATGTTGTAACATACGAATATGAATGTCGTCAGGCCCATCCCGGGATGATCGGCAAGCTGAGAGCGTTGCCTCCAAGTTCTTGAAGTGTAAAAAAGCACATTATACTGTTCTTCTCTGAGAGAAGAAAAGTCCAAGGGTACTAACTCTCTGGCAGACTTTGAGGAAAGAAACGAGGGGCATAGATGGAGCCCTTGGGAAATACGGAACAGGTGAGTGCCAAGTTCAATGGCAACGTCGAGAGGGTTTGCTACATCAACACCAGCGACCCATAGAACAGGAGCCGGGTCAGGAGAGTATTTACCACTCAATTTCCTCACTTTTTTCCAGACTGCACTTGTAGAAGAAGCAAAGGTGATGGTGGAAACAGTCTCACCAACAAGTGCGTTTAGCTTCACGGATGACACGGCGAGCGATCGCACGCTTCTGCTTAAAATCAAGAAGTCTCTCAGCGGTTCTATTGTACCGGTACCTGCCCAATGCAGCACGTTTCAAATGTACTGCATGAGCACAAGCAGGAGACCACCAAGGCACGCACTTCTGAGAATGCCTGCCTGAGGTTTGGGGTATAGAATGAGAAGCTGCGGTATAAACTGACATCGAGAAGATGTGTAGGAGCTAAATCAATGGAGGATGAAGAAGGAACCTCACTAAAGCAGTGAGGTGTGAGTAAAGACCCCAATTTGCCGATCAAATTGCCAGCGAGGGCTACGGAAAGGTGGGGGGAATATGAAGGAGAAGTAAAAATGATCGGAAAATGATCGTGTCATGTAAGTCTGGTAGAACAGACCAGGTGAAGTCTAGGCAGTGGAGGAAGAGCAGACTGATAGATCGATGCAAGAGAGAGTATGAGTACGAGGATCAAAATGGGTGGGGGGGTACCCGTATTTAAAACATGGAGGGGGTGAACAGGGCGGGGAAAAGCCTCCAACTGGATGCCACGTGAGTCACAAGGGAGACCCCCCCAGGGGGAATGGTGGGCATTAAAATCACCAAGTAACAGAAGTGGTGGTGGTAAGGATGAAACAAGAAAGGCAAAGTCTGGGATAGAAAATCCCCGAGAAGGAGAGAGATATAAAGAACATATTGTAAACCCACTTATTCAAGTGGATACGGGTGCAGTGTAATGCAGCGAGGGTTGGACAAATAGTTGACAGTACGGAATATCATTGCGTAGAAGGAAGGGCACTTTCTTAAAGATCCCATCTGAGAAAGGATCCGAAGAATACAATAAATTATACCCTGAGATAGGTTGGAAACAGCGAGTGTAATTTTGGTTCTTGTAAGAAAGCACCAACAGGGGAAAAATGGAAAGCAAATCTGAAGCTCACCCCGTTTTACCCCTGAGGCCGTGGATATTCCACTGTAAATAGGCCATGATTGGCGATTAAGAAAATTTCCAGGAATCTGTAGGTAAAAGGGACCTACGGGCTAGAGGGATTAGAAAAGTCAACGTGTGGTGGCATTGGAAGACGTTCAAGTAGCGAAGGAACGGAGCGTTGCAAAGAATGGGGTTGTGAAGATGGAGGAGAGGGGAAGAGAAGGAACAGGAAGTGAATCAGTGTCCACTGAAGGTTTAGTCTCTGCAATATATTCTGAAATGGCTTCAAGTGTTTCTGAATTCAAAGATGTAGGAGATATATTGGAGATAGAAGGAGGAGGGTGAGTAAAGATTGGGACAGTAATGGACTGTACCAAAGTAGAGGGGGAGGGAAGAGTGTAAGGGACTGGAGATGAAGTGTGGGGGGGGGACAGAAGAGGCAGGAAACCTGGGGTTGGGAGAAGGGAGAAAAATTGAGAGGGGACGGGGGTGGAAGGCATGTAGGAGGAGGAGGGTGAATCTCCACACTTGTAATAGAGCCAGAGAGAGGGGAAGAACTAGGTACAGAGACTAGAAAGGTAAAGTGTGGAGGCAGAAGAAGGGAAGGAAGGGGCAAAGAAGATTTGAGCAATGTGGATTTTTTGGAACTTCTGAGTAGAGGGGCGATTGGTATTAGGTGTCGTACGAGGTCTTGTCGATACTGGGGCTTGTGAGGAAGGACGCGAAGATGTGAGAACAGACTGTGTTGTAGTCGGGACGTCAGAGCCAAGGACAGCAAAAGGATTAGATGCCATAGTGGCTATGGGAAGGGTAACAACAGAGGAGGCTACAGAAGATGGGACCCCAGAAGTGGGGGGATGTTTGGAAACACGAGAATAAGAAACACGGGGTAGTCTCCCTTGGAGGCGGAGATGAGTAACTGCCATAGCATAAGGGAGACCTTTTGCCTCTTTGAGGCAACGGATTTCACGTTCATTTAAGTAGACCTGACAACGACGGGAGTACGAAGGGTGAGCTTCATTACAATTAAGGCAAGATGGAGGTTGACTGCAAGATGTATTAGAATGGTCGTCGGCACCACAGACTGGGCATTCGGACATAGATCTGCAATATTTCGCTGGGTGGGCCAAAACGCCAGCAAAATTTTACATTGGGTTTCTGTGTAGGTTATCACCTTTCGAAATTGTAAAACCCATGTCCCGCGACATATACAGAGGACGGGGGTTCTCGGCTGTCAAAAGTTAAACGAGCACATTGCAAGGGTAACGTCTCCGCCCCCTGGGCAGGAAGGACATAAGTGGTTACTTTGAGGATTGGGAGATCCTGGAGTTCCAGCTGTTCAAAAATGTCATTGCCACATGACTGGAAATTCTGTTGGACAATGGTATGGGGCAGAATGACAGTACCACTACAAGAATTGAGAGAAGGATGTTTTACAATAGTGATAGGAGTAGTATCGATATTCGAAAGGAGAGAAAGATCATGAGCTTGGGTAGCATTCCGGACAGTGACGATGCGCATTCCGCTCTTGAGAGCATGAAATGAAATATCTCTACCAACATGACGCAGGAGCGTTTTGCCAATACTATGGTCAGAAAGGTAGGCAGAAGAAGAAGTCGGTCTTAAAGTAAAGGATTTAGTCCATTGTGTGGTCCGAAACTGAGCGTGGAGAGGGAGTGCTTGACGTGTCGGTTTTTCCAAATAGAATGGGAAGGTAACGAAGGAGCATCATCAGGAGATTGACGTTGCGGTTTAGGGGGTAGGACCGGAGTTGGTCCGGCATGAAATGGGCGGGCGATTCGAAATTGCCGTACCGTAGAGGGAGAAGCCGGGAAACATAGTCAAAGGAGAGTGGAGTTCAGACAAATCGAAGGAGTCCCGTCGAAGCCCGGTACCCGAAGCGGGTGAGGAAACAGCACCAGCAAGAGGTACAGGGGCATCAGGAGTGTCCGAAGAGTGGTCTAAACACAAGGCAGGGTCAGAATGGGGTGCGGTATCAAGAAGGGGCCCGGGGGTAGTGGGTTCATGGAGTAGGGCTGCCATGGTTAGGTTACTCCTTTGCTTTTTGTTTTTAAGAAAAAAAAAGAAAGAAGAAAAGAAAATAAAAATAAAAAAAGAAAAAAAGGGGGGAGCAGGGAGGAATAGTTCCCAGGAGGAATGAAAGGGCCGGAAATCTCCCTCCGTGCCCAAGAGGACCTCAGCACCGCTAGTAGCGCAGATGCAGCATGGAACCCATGCCATACCCTACCCTTCATGCCAGTAAACCAGCAATCCGGGATAGCAACCTCACATCTGCCGAGCTACCTCGTAGGACAAAAGAGAAGGCGGCCGGATATCCACCACAAAGCATACCTCCTTTGGCCACCACCCCCGGAATCCGAAAGGTGGCTTCCAGAGATACACCCGTCACCCGAAAGACACCCAAAGCTACTCCGGGATACCAGAGAGGGATTGGGACATCCCCAGGCAATCCAGATTCCATGGCAAACTATGCCACCGCCAAGAACCTCAAAGGAATGGGATGGACCCCAGTGTCCTTTCCCCTACCTAGGAACTAGCGTGCCTGTGGGAGAAATCCCAAAGGCCAAAAAGAGGAAGGGCAAAAGGGAGGGGTGAGGAGGAGGAGGAGGAATGGAAAAAGGGGAGGATGGGGAGGATGGGGAGGATGGGATAGGGGAGGGGAGAATGGGGGGTAATTAGGTTCGGTCTGAGGAAGTAGACCGGCAGGGCTAATTCCTCAGACCAAGAGCCTCTTCACCACGCCAAGGAGCCCCCGTTGAAGAGGTGGAGTAGAGGAGAGAGAAGGAGCGGAGGGTGGATCAGTGTCCATTGATGGTTTGGTCTCTGCTATACAGTGGACCCCCGCATACCGTTGGCATCACATACCGTTTATTCCACATACCGCTCACTTTAATCGCAAAAATTTTGCCTCGTATACCGCTCAAAAACCCGCTCACCGCTGTTCGTCCGAGACGCGTCCAATGTGCGCCTTAGCCAGCCTCACACGTTCCGCCGGTGGCATTGTTTACCAGGCAGCCTCCGCGGTAGCATCCAAGCATACAATCGTAACATTTCGTATTATTACAGTGTTTTTGGTGATTTTATCTGGAAAATAAGTGACCATGGGCCCCAAGAAAGCTTCTAGTGCCAACCCTACAGCAATAAGGGTGAGAATTACTATAGAGATGAAGAAAAAGATCATTGATAAGTATGAAAGTGGAGTGCGTTTCTCCGAGCTGGCCAGGTTGTATAATAAACCCCAATCAACCATCGCTACTATTGGTGGTACAGCTGCTGCTGCTGCTGCACTGTCAGCTGCTGCTGCTGCTATAGCATTGTCTGCTGCTGCTGTAGCATCGTCTGCTGCTGCTGTAGCACCGTTGTTGGTGTGGCTTATTGAGAATATACCAAGAAACAATTAACCCCAGAGGATTTGCCACCCAGGATAACCCAAAAAACTCAGTGTCATCGAGGACTGTCTAACTTATTTCCATTGGGGTCCTTAATCTTGTCTCCCAGGATGCAACCCACACCAGTCGACTAACACCCAGGTGAACAGGGAAAAATGCCTGGAACTAGTGCTCATATTGGTGAATTTAAAGCCAGCAAAGGTTGGTTTGAGAGATTTAAGAATCGTAGTGACATACACAGTGTGATAAGGCCTGTTCTGGAAGAAAATACCAAACAGGACCTACAGTACTCAGGAGGAAAAGGCACTCCCAGGACACAGTGTCTCATCAGTCATTGCTGCATCTTCAATAAAGGTAAGTGTCATTTATTCTTCATTTAGTAGACTAGTACATGCACAATATATACTGTGCATGTACTACTCTACTATTGTGCATGTATCCTTCTCTTTGTGTGTAGGAAAATGTATATTTCATGTGGTAAAATTTTTTTTTTCATACTTTTGGGTGTCTTGCACTGATTAATTTGATTTCCATTATTTCTTATGGGGAAAATTAATTCGCATACCGATTATTTCGCATACCAATGAGCCCTCTTGCACGGATTAAAATCGGTATGCGGGGGTCCACTGTATATTCAGAGATTGCTTCGAGTGTTTCAGAATTCAGAGACGTCATATGGGAGACAATATTGGAAATGGTAGGCGGAGGATGAGTAAAGATTGGAACTGTAATGGACTGTACCAAGGTAGGGGGGGACGGAAGGGTGGAGGGAACTGGAGAAGCGTGGAAGGGGACAGAAGAGGCAGAAACCTGGGAGGTGGCAGAAGAGGAAGAAACTTGTGAGGGAACAGGGGAGGAAGGTACAGTACGAGGAGGAGGGTGAACCTCTACACTTGTAACAGAGCCAGTGAGAGGGGGAGAACCAGGTACAGAGACAGGGAAGGGAAAATGAGGAGGTGGAAGATGGGTAGGAGGTGTTAACGGACCTTTTTTTGACATTTGAGAAGTAGAGGGACGATTGGGAGGAGGTGTCATACGAGATCTCGTCACTACTGAGGCTTGTGAGAGAGAACACGAAGAAGCAAGATCAGACTGAGATGTTGAAGTAGGGACGTCTGAGCCGAGGACAACAAAAGAATTAGCTACTGGAGTGAATATGGGAGAGGTAACCACAGACGTGGGTGCAGAAGATGGGATACCAGAAGTGGGGGGACGTTTTGAAACATGGAATAAGAAACACGAAAGGGAGTCTCCCTTGGAGGCGGAGATGAGAAACTTCCATGGCATAAGGGAGACATTCTGCCTCTTTGAGGTAACGGATTTCCCGCTCGTTTAAGTAGACTTGACAACGGTGAGAGTATGAAGGGTGAGCCTCATGACAATTAAGGCAAGAGGGAGTTCGATTGCAAGACGTATTAGAATGGTCATCGTCACCACAGACTGGGCATTCGGCGATAGATCTGCAATATTTCACTGGATGGCCAAATCGCCAGCAATTTCTACACTGTTGCGGTGTAGGGATCACCTTTCGAACTTGTAACCGATGTCCTGCTACATAAACTGAGGATGGGAGTTCACAGCTGTCAAAAGTTAAACGAGCCACATTGCTAGGGTATCATCTCCGCCCGTGGGCAGGAAGAATGTAAGTGTCTACCTTGAGGATTGGGAGATCTTGGAGTTCCAGCTGTTCAAGAATGTCAGTGCCACATGTCTGGAAATTTTGTTGAACTATGGTATGGGGCAGAATGATGGTACCACTACAAGAATTGAGGGAATGGCTTTTCAATACAGTGGCCCCCCCCACATAGCGTTTTTAAAACCATGCAAAGGGCTCATTGTTATGCGAAATGATGGTAGGAATGAATTTTCCCATAAGAAATAATGGAAACAAAATTAATCCGTGCAAGAACCCAAAAGTAAAAAAAAAAAAAAAAAATTACCACTGAAATGTTTTTTTAATACACACAAACTGAAAAAAGCATACAATTCATACCTTACTTTTATTGAAGATCTGGTGATGATTGATGGGGGGGAGGGGGGGAGAGAAGATTTAGTGTTTAGGGGGGGAAATCCCCTTCCTTTTAAGACTTGAGGTTCGAGTTTTTTTGGGGGGGTTACTTCCCTTCTTTTAATGCCACTAGGACCAGCTTCGGGTCACTGGCTTTTTTTGCACAACATATCTGTCCTATGGCCTGTCCCTCTCTTTCCCTTTTAAAAACTTCCCAAAAGTGTTTCACAATTTTGCGTGTAAAAGGTTTCCCAAACCCGGGCTTGCAATAGCTGTGTGAGGGTGTTTTTTCTCCTGAAGGTTTCATTAAAACCCACTTTGAAAAAAATTTTCCTTTAAAATCTTTGTAGTAGGAAACCCTCTTAAATTTCTCTCCCCCCCTCCCTAAACCGTTTCCTTAGGTCGCCTCTTGCTGTTGATTTGATCTATCAGCTCATCATGGTTAGTTTTTCATTGTCTCCTCCCCAAACCTTCCCATCCTCCCCACTAACCTCCAACCTAAAGGACTTTCCCAATCCAAAATGGATTCCTCAACTGCCATAATCCTCTCAGGGTTAGCCTCAAACCCTTAAAAATCCTTTTTCACACATTCGGCCCAGTTTTTTCCAAGAAAGGTTCAAGGTCTTCTGTCACCCCTCCCAAGCCTTACCATAAGGTTTACCAATTGGGGAAATTTTTAAGTGCTCTCTCCAAAACTTTTTAGAGTCATTTGGGATTCTGATGTCATAAAAAAGAAACCTTTCAAACAGAGCTTTTTGTACGTTTTTTGAATTTTTGCAAAAACCCTGGTCCATGGGCGCGGGAGGGAGTGGATTAGGAGGCAAAAACTTCCCCCTTAACCCTTTGGGGGTTTTCGTGTACTAGTACGTTTTACGCGTAGGGTTTTTGACGTACATCTCAAAATTCTAGGGGCCTCAAATCTAGTGGGGGAAGGGGGAGGCCCTTCAAATTGAAAGAATGGGTCTATGTGGTCAGTGTCACAGTCTAAAAAAAATCCTGCGCACCACAGTGCTAATTTGGAAGAAAAAAAACTTTTGATGATTTTTTTTTTAATAAATCAGCGACTTTGCAGTGTATTTTCGTATGGTATTTATTTTTTGTATTCTAGTTTTCTTGGTCCTTTTTTATAGAATGGAAGACTTTACAGAAATTGAGATAATTTTACGGGTTTTTACAAAGAAATTGTTTGAAAGAGCTCAAAGTAGCAGAAATTTCGTTTTTTTACCAAACAAAAAGTAAACAAATCTTTAAAGCGTGCAATACACGTCAAGGGTGAGTCTAATATTTTTCACAAGTGAAAACAATAATATTTATAATTTTTTACAAAATGCGTAGTCTGCAAAAACAGTAAATTTAATTTTTTTTTGTGAAAAAAAAATTTCAAAGTGGAAAGCAAAAGAAAATAAGGGGGGCCTTTGAACATGAAATGACAAGAAATGTCATTTTAGGGCCAAATGTCTTTTTTGTTTATTCTGGACCCATTGGGAAATTGGCATCTTTGAAATTTGTTTTAAAATTGGGCAAAATTGCAAATTCTGACCACTGTACGGGTAGTTGAATTCATAAATGAGTGGTTTCTTGCACCTTTCGATAGAAAAATGAGTTCTGCGAAAAATTCATTTTTTTTGTCGACTAGTACAGTGAAATTGGCCGAAAATGGGGCTCAAAGTGGGCAAAATCCCGATGCGAAAACCCTCGCGAGACGCTAATTTTGCGGAGCAAAATTCCGTAAGTTTTCTATCAAATTTAAAACTTTTGGTGTTTTTTATGATGGGGGAAAAGATTTTTATCTTTTCATAAAGAAAAATTTTTTTTTTTTTTTTTTAAATTTGGCCGACCCTGAGAACGATTTTTCGGAGAGGGCCTGTTTGACCCCCAAAGGTTTAAAGAATTTCATTCCCCCTAAAGCGCTCTGCCAGCTGTAGGATGACCCCGGGGCATTGTCTAAAACCAGGAGGCACTTAAGTTCTAATTTCTTTTCAGTTTTAATCTTTCACACGGGGGGAAAACATGGGGTAACCAGTCATAGAAAAAGTCCCCTAGTACCCAGCCTTACTGTTTCCCTCCCCCAGCACACACAAATTCCCTTGAGGACATTTTTTTTCCCCGAACAGTCGGGGGTTTCAGAGTGATACACTAATAAAAGGCCCCTTTGCAATCACCCGTAGCATTGGAACCATCAACAAAATAAGCCGTCTTTCATAGGTTATGTCCTGGGAGTGCCTTTTCCCCCCTCATAATGTAGGTCCTACTTGGGGTTTTTTTCCAAAAAAGGCCTGTTTCATACAGTTAAACACTTGTTCAGGTTTCAGCCTTCAGTTATGTACTTCTTGAATTCCTGCACATAATTTTTCACTCTTTTGGGCCGAAAGGGGAGCCCCCCATCCCTTTTCCCCTAGTATCCACTACGCTTCTTAAAACCTCAAACCAACCTTTGCTGGCCTAAAATTTACTCAATCAGACTAGTTGAGGCTTTTTTTAATTAAATCCTCATGCAACTTCCCAGCCTTTTCGCTTATGATGCTTGAAGCGCACTCCGCTAGGTGTTTTTCATTTATCCACACCAAAAGAGTTCTCAACTCTTCCATCACTTTCGATCTTTGTTTCGAAAAACAGTTTAAAACCCTTTTGGGAAGAACGCTTCCTTGATTGCCTTCTGGTGCCAAAAATGTAGCGATGGTTGATTGGGGTTTCTTGTAAACCTGGCCAGGTCGGCGATACGCACTACTTTCATACTTATCAATGTCTCTTTCTTCTCTCTATTGGAAAATTTTCACCCTTATTGTGTAGGGTTGGCATTGAAGCTTTCTTGGGGCCCCTGGTCACTTATTTTTTCCCGTAAAGCACCGAAAACAATGTAATAAATTTAAAAAGTTCCGATTGTATGCTTGGATTTACCCGGAGGCTGGCGGTAAACAATGGCACGGGCGGCCCGTGAGGCTGGCTGAGGGCGCACATTGGGGGCTTCGGAGAAAAACGGCGAGGGTTTTTGAGCGGGATGCGAGGCCAAAAAATTTTTTTCGAAAAGGAGGGGTATGCGGATTAAACGTTATGTGATGCCAAAGGGATGCGGGGGTCCCCCTGTAGTTACAGGAACAATCGATATGGGAAAGAAACGAAAAGCCAGAGCCTGGGTAGCTTCTGTATGGTGAGATGCGGTACCGCCTTAAGAGATGAAAAAAAATATCTTTACCAACATGGCATAAGAGTGCCCTTTCCAAAACTGAGGCAGAAAGATAGGCAGTAGAGGAAGTCGTCGTAAAAATGCGTCTGAAACGACGTGGAAAGGGAAAAAGGGCGTGTCGTCTTTTCTTTAAAGAACGAGAAGGTAGAGAAGTACCATCACAGGTAATTGCATTGTTGTTAGGGGTAACCGAGTTGGTCCGACATGGAAACGGGGCCCCGTTCAAAAAATTTCCGCACCGGGAAGGGAGGGCCGGAAGCATAGCAGAGGGAAGCGAAGGGCAGATAAATCGAAAAGGGGTCGTCGAGGCCTCGTACCCGAACCGGGGGGAGGGGAAACAGCACCGGAAAGGGACGAGGCAGAGGGGTGTCCGAAGAGTGGGCCAAAAATGAGGCGGGGTCGGGAAGGGGTGCGGGAAAGAAGGGGCCCCGGGGGGGAGCAGGGTTATGATAGGGGGTGCCATGGTTAGGGTTATTCTTTCTTTTGTTTTTAAGAAAAAAAAGAAGAAAATAAAATAAAAATAAAAAAAAAAATAAAAAAAGGGGGGGGCCGGGGAGGGTAGTTCCTAGGGGGAATAAAGGGGGGGGGGGGGGGGGGGGGGGGCCCGAAATCCCCTCCGTGCCCAAGAGGACCTCAGCACCGCAATAGCGCAAGCAGCAGGAAAACCCCCGGCCCTACCCTACCCATCATGCCATAAAAAAGGGGAATCCGGGATAGCAACCCACATCTGCCCAAACTACCCCGGGGGGACAAAAGAGAGGGGGGCCGGGAAATCTGCCCCAAAAAACATACCCCTTTGGCCACCACCCTCGGAAACTGAAAGGTGGCTTCCAGAGATACACCCGTCGCCCGAGAGACACCCAAAGCCACCCTCCGGGATACCGGAGAGGGATCAGGACATCCCCAGGCAATCCAGATTCCACGGCAAACTACGCCACCACCAAGAACCTCAACGGAATTGGATGGACCCCGGTACCTTTTCCCCTACCTAGGAACTAGCGTGCCTGTGGAAAAAAAAAAAAAAAAAAAAAAAAAAAAGGCCAAAAAGGAAGGGCAAAAGGGAGGGGTGGGGAGGAGGAGGAAAGGAAAAAAGGGAGGATGGGGAGGATGGGATAGGGAACGGGGGACTGGGGGGTAATTAGGTTCGGTCTGAGGAAGTAGACTGACAGGTCTAATTCCTCAGACCAAGAGCCTCTTCACCACACCAAGGAGCCCCCCTTGAAGAGGACGAAACGTGGGTAGATAGATCTATAATTTCCTTACAAACAGAACACAGAGAGTAGTAGTCAACAGAGTAAAGTCTGAGGCGGCTACGGTGAAAAGCTCTGTTCCACAAGGCACAGTACTCACTCCCATCTTGTTTCTCATCCTCATATCTTACATACACAAGGATGTCAGCCACAGCACCGTGTCTTCCTTTGCAGATGACATCCGAATCTGCATGACAGTCTCTTCCATTGCAGACACTGCAAGGGTCCAGGCGGACATCAACCAAATCTTTCAATGGGCTGCAGAAAACAATATGAAGATCAATGATGAGACATTTCAATTACTGTGATATGGTAAACACGAGGAAATTAAAACTTCATAAGAGTACAAAACAAATTCCACCACAAAATAGAGTGAAAAACCAACGTCAAAGACCTGGGAGTGATCATGTTGGAGGATCTCACCTTCAAGGACCATAACATAGTATCAATCGCAGCTGCTAGAAAAATGACAGGATGGATAATTAGAACCTTCAAAACTAGGGATGCCAAGCCAATGATGACACTCTTCAGGTCGATTGTTCTATCTAAGCTGGAATATTGCTGCACACTAACAGCACCTTTCAAGGCAGGTGAAATTGCTGACTTAGAAAATGAACAGAGAACCTTCACAGCACGCATAACAAAGATAAAACACCTCAATTACTGGGAGCGCTTGAAGTTCCTGAACCTGTATTTCCCTGGTAATGCAGGTGGGAGAGAAGAGATACATGATTATATACACCTGGAAAATTCCTTTGAGGGGCTAGTACAGTACTTGCACTGAAAATCACTCACAATTGAAGCCAAAAGACTTGGGCAAACGATGCAAATCTCCCAATGAAAGCAGGGGTGTCCACTAGCACTTAAGAGACAATACAATAAGTGTCAGGGGCCAAGACTGTTCACCTGCGTACCCATATACTAAGGGGGATTACCCAATAGACTCCTGGCCAGTCGGCAAGCCGGCACTGGACAAGCCACCTAAAAGTCGGTACCTGACCAGCCGGACTCTGGCTCGTACGTTGGATTGCATGCAGCCAGCAGTAACAGCCTGGTTGATCAGGCTCTGATCCACCAGGAGGCCTGGTCACAGACTGGGATGCAGGGGGCATTGACCCCCAGAACTCTCTCCAGGTTAAAAACTCTCATGTGTGTCAAAAGATTGTTTTTTTTTATTAAAACATTTCAGACACTCAGAACATTGATATGGTTTATCTCCTGTATGTACTCTCATGTGTGTCACAAAATTGCTTTTATCAGTAAAACATTTCAAACACTCAGATCATTGATATGGTTTATCTCCAGTATGTACTCTCATATGTTTTTCAAGACTGCTCTTTTTTTTTGCTAAAACTTTTTCAAGCACTAGAACACTGACATGGTTTATCTCCTGTATGTACTCTCTTGTGTATCACAGATGGGCTTTTTTGATTAAAAACATTTCAAACTCTCAGAAACATTGATTGGTTTATCTCCTCTATGACTCCTCATATGTTTTTCACAAGATTGTACTTTTTACACTAAATGCATTCAAAACACTCAGACATGATTATGGTTTATCTCCTGTAATGTACTCTCATGTGTATCACAAGATTGCTTTTGAGATTAAAACATTTTCAGACAATCAGAAACATGATATGATTTATCTCCTGTATGGTCTCTCATGTGTATCACAAGATTGCTTTTTCGATTAAAACATTTCAGACACTCAGAACATTGATATGGTTTATCTCCTGTATGTACTCTCATGTGTGTCACAAGATGCTTTTTGATTAAAAACATTTCAGACATTCAGAACATTTGATATGGTTTTCTCCTGTATGTTACTCTAATGTGTATCACAAGATGGCTTTTTTGATTAAAACATTTCAGACATTCAGAACATTGATATGGTTTACCTCCTGTATGTACTCTCATATGTTTCACAAGACTGCCTTTTCTACTAAAACAATTTCAGACACTAGAACATTGATATGGTTATCTCTGTCATGTACTCTCATGTGTATCAGAAGATGGCTTCCTTTTTAAACTAAAACATTTCAGACACTCAGAACATTGATATGGTTTATCTCCTGTATGTACTCTCATATGTGTCACAAGATTGCTTTTTACACTAAAGCATTTCAAACACTCAGAACATTGATATGGTTTATCTCCAGTATGTACTCTCATGTGTTTCACAAGATAGCTTTTTTCACTAAAAAGTTTCAAGACATTCAGAACATTGATTGGTTTATCTCCAGTATGTACTCCTCATGTCGTGTCAAAAGACTGTGTGTTTCTACTAAAAACTTTTTCAAAACTCAAACATTCATATATTTATGTTCTTTATGTCTTTTTCCATATTTTTAAATTTAGTGTTTTATTAAAATATTTTAGTCATACAACAGTGGTATTGTTAATCTTCCTTATATACTCAAATGTGTTATTTTATGATATTTTTTGTTTAACTATTTTGGACACTGAACACATGGTTTTCCTTATGAACTTATTCCCACAGTTGAGATTTATTTAGGCAAAACTTTTCCTTACTTATGGAGCACTATTAGTAAATATCATTTGTTAAAACACTATCTATTTTTTTGTTTTGTGTTAAGAGATTAATGTGTACTAGAAACACTGCAGATACACTCAATAATATTATTATTATTATTAAATTATTATTATTATGATTATTTATTATTTTTATTATTTGCTCTTGTGTTTTAACAAATTTTTCTATATTCTTTTTATTGGCTCTCACCTTGAGGGTCAGACTCCCAGTCCGAAAAATTCCCCAAAGGGGTTAAAATAATTTTTTTTTCTTAGGAAAACCGTTAGAGAATCTTTTTCTGAATTAATAATATAATAAAATAATTTTTTAAAGAATTGAGTGTTATACTCCTGTAAAATTTTGCTGTGTCAGAAAATATTTATGCGTTGGCAATTTTGCCCACTTAGAGTCCATGTTTTTAGCAATTACATAGTTCTACTAGACCGAAATTTTAGCTATTTTACTAGTATGTGTCCATGTTATTCTATTGAGCACATAAATTGCCCATTCAATATTCCAACTTCCGAATAAGTGATTGGAAATTGGAAATATAGCCATTTACACACAAATTCAAAATATTCCAATTTCAAAATAGGGTCTAGAATAATCAGTGCATTAACCTGGGTATTGGTATATGGCCAATTTTACCCAGAAATTCAAAATATTACCAATTTCAAAAATAGGGGTCTAGAATAATCAATGCAGGCAACCTGGTATTGGTTAATATGGCCAATTTTACACAAAAATTCAAAAATTACAATTTTCAAAATAGGGTCCAGGTAATCAGTGCAGGACAACCTGGCCACTAAACTAAAATTCTACTACATATTAGTTACATTTGTAGGCTTTACAGATGAATTTCATTTTGATTTTTTTATTCACAATTTATTTTTATGCACACTAAAAGTAGAAAAGTTACTTTTATTCAATATTGTAATAATTGTATATAAAATATATCAGTGCATCAAGCAACAACATTTAAACCACCAGTGATGTGTACTGCCTCACAGTGATTGAATGTTTATCCTCTAATATCAGCAAAAAAACAGAACATTTTACTACTCTGAATCAATTTCAAGCTATTTTCTAGTACAAAATCCATCAAAATTCATTTCTGTAATACATCTTCTATTCCATCAAATGAGACCAAGAAACAGTGAATGCTACCATAAAAAAACATATGAAAATACACCAAAAAAATTTTGCAGTTTTAATCCAAAAACACAGTTGCACTTTTTTCTCATATGCACTGCATGGCTGCAGGATTTGTTTTATGTGGTGTACACTTACCACGTAGATGCATTCTCTCACAATTAGGCCCAAATTTACTACTCACAGCTTATCTGAGTAAAGCTGAGCTCTGATTGTAGTACTACAGCTTGGACCCAGCTTAAAAGTCATAGGAACCTACAAAACAAACCTCAAAAGAATTAACTGCCATGCATTTTTAGATACGAATTCCCAATATCAAAATCAAAATTGTTTAATTAGTAATAGCTAAGTTAAAAATTCACACGAAGCAACACTGTTGCCTTTCTTGAAAGTATGAAGAAATAGTGTCTGCAAAGACACAACCTGTAGTCTTCCATAAAATATGTCTGCCAATATCAGTTGTTGTTCAAGACACTTACACTACTGCTTCTTGAAGTATGAAAAGATATAGGTGTATGGCAAGACACAACCTGTAGTCTACATGGTGCTTCTTGAAGTACTGAAGATAAGTGTATTGCAAGATACAACCTGGTAGTCTTACACTGGTGCTTCTATGAAAGTACTGAAGATATAGGTCTGCCAAGATACAACCTGGTAGTCTTACACTGCTGCTTCTTGAAAGTTACTGAAAGATATGTGTCTGGCAAGAAGATACAACCTGGCAGTCTTTACACTGGAGATTTTGAAGTACTGAAGATATAGTGTCTGGCAAGATACAACCTGGTATTAGTTCTACACTGCTGCTTCTTGAAGTATGAAGATATAGTGTCTGGCAAGATACAACCTGGTAGTTTACACTGCTGCTTCTTGAAAGTACTGAAGATATAGTGGTCTTGCAAGAACAACCTGGTAGTCTTACACTGCTGCTTCTTGAAGTACTGAAGATTAGGTCTGGCCGATAGACAACTGGTAGTTCCTTCACTGGTGTTCTTGAAGTACTGAAGATATAGTGTCTGAGGGCAAAACACAACCTGGTTAGTTCTTACATGGTGCTTATTGAAGTACTGAAGATATAGTGTCTTGCAAGATACAACCTGGGAGTCTTTACACTGGTGCTTCTTGAAGTACTGACGATATAGTGTTGGCAAGACACAACCTGATAGTCTTACACTGGTGCTTCTCCTGAGGTACTGAAGATATAATTGTCTGAAGACACAACCTGGTAGTCTTATACAAAATATGTCTTGCAACAGAAACAAATAAGTCAGTATTGTACACATATTCCTCAATTAGCAACACAAACATATCTTAACTAAAAAAGATTTTTGTCTCTATTGTCACATGTTCACTAAATAAATTGTCACTTATTGTTTTATCTGTAAAGATCTTCAAGATAAATCACAAGTTGTGTATAATAATTATGTTAACTAAAATAATTGAGTAAACAATATGACTTCAGCAAAAAACCAACTTTAATTTATTATTATATTCTTTGAGTATTAATAATATTAATACCGCCTCTCCTCACTTAGTGATGTACTCGTTTACCGACGACTGGACTTACAATGGAACTCTCTGACAGTATGCATACTAAAATATTATATATTAGAGTTGATTTCCTCTATTTGCTTATTACATTATACAGTACATACTTATATAACCATTTAAAATTATACCAGAAATGATAATGAAATGGTGCAAAGGTGACCATTAAAACAACTTATCAAACATGGCTGACACAAACCACTATCATTATATTAGCACCTCCACTTAGCGATAAATTTGTTTACCAACGTGGTCTTAGGAATGCAACTCTGTTGTTGGTGAGGAGAAGCAGTAATATAATCAGATGCTACTGAAAAGGTCTTACTTTAGAGCACTGCAGGATGAAATATGGTTAAAGAAGGATTAAACGAAGGTCAGAGACTATTGTGTTGTAGGTGTGTTGAAAGAGTAGGGTTAGGAAAGGTTGTATTTGACCCCTGCTCTCAAACTGCTCTCATGGTTGAGATTTTTCAAAAAACAAAAAAAAAAAAAAATTTCCTTACGAAATGAGCAGAATCTATTTCCTAAAGGTAATGAAACCAAAAGCGTAACATTTGCTAGAACTTTTGGATTATGCTCTCACAAAAAAAATTTAGTAGTCATGATATATTTACTTAATAAGTGATTTCGCCCTCTTTTCAGCCCTAATTTAGGCCAATTCCAGCTTTCCATTATTATTAAATTATTATTATAATCAGAAGCGCTAAGCCAACAAGGGCTATACAGCGCTGCAGGGTAGGGAAGGAGGCAAAGGGTATTGGGCGGCAGAGGTGGGAGGGTGATCAGTCGGTTACAGAAAACAGCAGGGCATGGGGATAGTGCAGACGTAAAGGGCAGCAAGGATGAGTGTTTGAAAGGGACTGAAGGGTATCACAGAGTTTGTGAAGTAAGGTCAATTGTTGTCAAAAAGTCAACGAGAGAGTCCGATGAAAGGTGGCCCATCAACGAGAAGGGAGGTAAGAGAGAGCAGCGGAGAGCCAAAGACGAACGACGGAGGTAAAATACTGCGTGTAGTTGATAAAGTGGGCAGTCTAAAGAATTGGCTCACCTATAATGGAACCTGACAATTCTCACTAGAGAGGGCAGGGAGACCTCTCCATGAGCTATCCATGAGTAAGACGAGTATGGCCTATTTGAAGACGGGAGAGAGGAGTAGTTCCTAACTCCACACTGGTGACAAGAAGACGGCCAGAAATCATCATACTCGGTTATAATAGATTGAAGTTTGTTTCCATGCAGAGGTAGACCCTACGTTGTTGCCAATGTCGTGTGAAGGTGGGGTTAGCTATTGCAGCAAAATTTAGTCTGTAAATGATACCTCTATATGAAACTGGGTAGGTCATTGTACTGCTGACCGCGCAGCAGTGTCTGGCCTGTTCATTGCCTGTACGTCAAACATGACAGTGACCCCAACAAAAAACAATATCTTTATGCTTTGTAAAGATGCGGTGTAGCCAAAGTTGGTTAGGAGGACTAAGGGGTGAGGGTGTATCAAATTTTGTATAGCCTGTAAAGCCACTAAGGGTAGTCAGAGACAGCCACAAATGATGGACACAGGCTGGATGCAATTACGGATAAGTGCTGCAAGAATGGCCTACAATTCAGCAGTAAAAATACTAGCCGAAGATAGTAAATGGCCTGTAAGATGTTATCCGGAAACATTGCTGCGTAGCCGACATAGTCAGAAGGTTAGAGCCATCTGTGTTACACCGCCAATAGCATGAGAATGGGAGTGGAAGTGGTCAAGAAAAAAGAGAGGGGAAGCTACCGTAGACAGTTGGGCTTTCGAGCCTAGGGAGAGAGAGAAAGAACTAGACTCAAACAGCTGGAACTTCCCAGGGAGTTAGGAAAAGTGAGATGTACAAGAAACATAGAAAGGTGGTTAATTGAAGAGAAGACAAGAGCGAATGTAGGCGAAGAGAGAAGGGATGGAGCAAACAGAGGCGGCGAACAAATAAAAGTATGTCTACTAATATCGGTGACCATTCTAATAAATGGAAGGATTGCGGAGATCATGAGAGCTACATAGTAGCGAAGGCAATGGGGACATCACGGCGCATCAGATAAAGATGGGGGAACGTTCCGTTTGCATTGAGGCTCTCAAACAGGGAAAGAGGCAAAAAGCACCAAGGCATATAAACTTAATCCTTGGTATGATTGGAGTTAAAGGTAGAGAGAGTAGCTGGACGAGGCCGCTGAATAGTTCTGGTCACCATAATCAAGTTTCAATAAAATGAGGGTGGAATGTAGGCGAAGGAGAGTTCGATGATCAGGCTCCCCTATAAAAGAGAGCAAGGAGTTTTTTAAGAGTTCGCCGGGCTGTGACCAAATTGCCTTCAGAGAGGTAATGTGAGGTTTCCAGGATAACCTTACGTCTAAGAGGAGGCCGAACTGACTCTCACGTTCAGGGTGGGGATCCATAGAGGTACAAAGGATGATCAGAGATGACAGAGGTCTAGTGAAAGTTATTTGGTGTGGGAGTTTTTGGTACTGGAAAATTTAAATACCCCCAGGTGTGGTGGCCTATGGAAACATGGTCAACCCGCATGTGGAGACGAAATTATTATAAGGTGACAGTCAGCGCCTGCACAGGCAATACTGCGAAGTCATCAACATAGAGTGAGACCAAATATTGGATGGAAGACAGGAGGCCAAATCATTTATGCAAGGAGAAAAAGTGTTGTGCTAGAAACACATCCCTGGAGGGGGCACCTTCTGCTTGAATAAAGTTGGAGAGAGACACATTATTAACCCGAACACGGAAATGTCTGTCAGTAAAAGGTCTGAAGGAAAGGAATGGTAGATTGCCTCGAGCCTAAGGAGTGGGCTGGGCCTAAAATATTATACCTCCAGTGTGTCCTATGCCTTCTCAAGGTCAAAAAAGTTATGGACAATATACTAAGTAGTTATTCGCAAAGGCATTACGAATATATGTATCCAAGCATAGTGAGGGGTCTATGGTAGAACTGCCCTTACGAAAGCCATATTGATGAGTGGGGAGACTGTTATGTGTCTCTAAATACCACACTAAACATCTATTTACCAGGCATTTCATCACTTTGCAAACTGCACTGGTAAGAGCAATGGGATGATAGTGGGAGGCTTCATGTCCCGTAGTACCCGGTTTGAGGAAAGGGAGAACAATGGCAGATTTCCACAGCTGTGGACGAACTCCTTGTGACCAAATAAGGTTGAAAAGGCGTAATAGGACTGCAAGGGCTGACTGACGTAAATGTTGTAGCATACAAATATGAATGTCGTCAGGCCCAGCTGCTGAAGATCAGCAAGCTGAGAGTGTTGCCTCCAGTTCCTGAAGTGTAAAAGGCACTATACTGTTTTCTCTTAGAGAAGGAAAAGTCCAAGGGTGCTATCTCTGGCCAGACTATGAGGAAGAACGAGGGGCATAGATGGTGCCCCTGAGAATACGGACCAGATGATGCTAATTTCATTGGCAACATCTAGTGGGTTTGCTATATCAAAACACCGGCAACCCGTAGTAGACAGTAGCGGGTCAGGGAGAATATTTACCACTCAATGTTTGTACTTTTTTCCAGACTAAAGCTCATAGAGGAAGCAGAGATGGATGGTGGGAGACATAATCTCACAGCAAGTGGGTTTTAGCGTCACGGATGGCACGGCGAGAGATCTCACAGTTCTGCTTAAAATAAGAAGTTTTTCTCCATAGTTCTATTGTACCTGTACCTGCCCCCACACAGAGTGGCTTCAAACGCACTGCACGAGCACAAGCAGGAGACCACCAAGGCAAGCATTTCTGAGAATCCTGCCCGAACTTAGGGATATAGAATGAGAAGCTGCAGTTAAAAAGGAGGACGAGGAGAGGTGGTAAAAGCTCCTCCAATGGGGACAATGCAGGAACCTCACTAAAAACAGTCAGTTGCAAGTAAAGGTTCATTTGCCTGATTCAAATTGCATGAAGTGGGTTACGAAGGGGGGAGGTGCGTGAATATGAAGGGGAAGTAAGAATGATTGGTGAAATGAGTGCTGTCAGTAAATCCAGGATAACAGACCAGGTGAAGTCTTAATGCGGAGTGGAGGAAGGCAGTACTGAGAGATCGATGCAAGTGAGAGTGTGAGTCCAAAGGATCAAAATGCGTTGTGAGTACATGTTTTAAACATGGAGGGGGGTGGGGCAGCAAGAAAAGCCTCCAACTGCATGCCACCGGAATCACAGTGAGACCCCCCAGAGGAAATGATGAGCATTAAATTTCGCTAAGTACAGAAGTGGTGGTGGTAATGACGAAACAAGAAAGGCCAGTACCAGGACAGATAATGCCCGAGAAGGAGAGAGATATAAAGAACAGAGTCGTATACCACCTATGCCAAGTGAATATGGGCTGCTGTTGTAAATGCAGTGAAGGTACGAACAAAATAGCTGATGGTACGGAATATCAGTCGCATAGTAGAGGGGCACTTTCATTAAGGTCCATCTGGAAAAGGATCTGAGGAATACAATAAATTATAGCCTTGAGATGGAATAGATAATGGCAGAGTGTTATTTTGGTTACTGTTAGCAAACACCAACAGGGGAAAACTGGAAGAGCAACATTGAAGCTCACCCAATTACTTGAGGCCGCGTATATTTTACTGTAAATAGGCCATGATTGGCAACGATAAAGATACCTGAAAATTCCAACGTAAGGGTACCTATGGCTATAGGGTTAGAAATCCACATGCAGTGGCAGCGGACAACATTCAAGCTGCGCAAAGTAACGTTGTGTGCTGTGAAGAAAGGAGTTGCGCTGATGGAGAAAGAGGAAAAGAGAAGGAACAGAGGGTGGATCAGTGTCCATTGATGGTTTGGTCTCTGCAATATTTTCAGAGATTGCTTCAAGTGTTTCGGAGTTCAGAGAAATGTATGGGAGAAATATCGGAGATGGAAGGAGGAAGGAGGAGTTGGAAGTAAAGAATCAGAACTGTAATTGGATGTACCAAGGTGGGTGGGGGGGGGGGGCGAAAGGGTGGAGGGAACTGGAGAAGTGTGGGTGGGGACAGAAGAGGCAGAAAACATGGGAGGTAGTGGCAGAAGAGGAAGAAAGAAACTTGGGAGGGAACGACGGGGAAGGCACAGTATGAGGAGGAGGTGAACCTCCACACTTGTAACAGAGGCATGTAAAAAGGGAAGACCCAGGTACAGAGAACGGGAGGTAAAACGTGGAGGTGGATGAAGGGGAAGAAATAGGTTTTAAAGGAGATTTTTTTGGACTTTGATGAACTAGAAGGACGATTGCCGAGGAGGTGTCGTCAAGGTCTTCTCGATTCTGGGGTTTGTGAGGTAGATCACGAGAAGTGAGGACAGACTGAGTGTTGAAGTAGGGACATCTGAGCAGGACAGCAAAAGGGTTAGATAAAGGAGTAACTATGGGAGGCAGTGGCAACCACAGAGGAGGCTGCAGAAGACGATAGGACCACAGAAGTGGGGTATGTTTTTGAAAAACCGAGATAAAGAAAACCTGGGGTATCTCCCTTGGAGGCAGAGATGAGAAACTGCCATAGCATAAGAGAAACTTCTGGCCTCTTTGAGGGCAAAAACGAATTTCCTGCTCATTTAAGTAGACCTGGCAATGGTGAGAGTACTTAGGGTGAGCCTCATGACAATTAAGGCAAGAGGGAGTCGACTGCAAAAAGTGTTACAATGGTCATCAGCACTACAGACTGGGAGTTCAGCAATTAGATCTGCAATATTTTGCTGGGTGGCCAAATCACAGCAATTTCTACACCTGTTGCGGTTGTTGTAGGGAATCACTTTCCGAACTTGTAACGATGTCTGTACATAAACAGAGGATGGAGTTCAGGCTGTCAAAAGTTAAACGTAGCCACTTACAAGGGTATCGTCTTCGCCAGCGGGTGGGAAGAACATAAGTTGTCTACTACGAGTAATGGGAGATCTTGGAGTTCCCGCTGTTCGAAGAATGTCATCGCCACATGTCTGGAAATTCTGTGGGTATGGTATGGGGGAGGAGAGAATAACAGTACCACTACAAGGAATTGAGGGAATGATGTTTTCGATAGTGATAGGAATGTTATCGATATGTGAAAGAAGAGAGAAATCATGAGCTTGGGGTAGAATTATGACTGTGATGATGCGCAATACCACTATTAAAGAGCATGAAAGGAATATCTCTACTAATATGGTGTTTGTTGGGCAGGAGCACTTTGCCAATACTAAGGTCAGAAAGTAACCAGTAGAAGAAGTCCATTGTGTGATCTGAAACTGAGTGTGGAGAGGAAATGCATGATGTGTCGGTCTTTTCCAAGGGAAAATGGGAAGGTAAACAAAATACATCTTATCAGAGATTGTCGTTGGGTTTGGAAGCGGCGACCAGCATTGGTCCGATGTGGACTGGGGCTGCCAATTGAAAATTGCCGCACAGTAGAGGGGATGAGGCCGGAAGCATAGTCTAAGGAGTGCGGAGGTCAGACAAATCGGAGGAGTCAGTCAAACCCTGGCATCTGAAGCGGGTGAGAAACAGCACAGCAGAGGTTCAGGGTGCCTTAGGAGTGTCCAAAGAGTTGGCCAGAAGACGAGGTGTAGTCAGAATGGGGAGTGTTAACATAAGGGGCCCAGGGAACTGGATGTGGGACTCCATGGTTAGGTTACTTCTTTTCTTTTTGTTTTTAAGAAAAAAAGAAAGAAGAAAAGAAAATAAAAATAATAAAAAAAAGAATATTAAATAGAGGGACGGGGAGGGATAGTCTTGGAGGAAATGAAAGGAGCCAGAAATCTCCCTCCACGCCCTAGAGGACTCAGCACATGCAAAAAGTAGCACATGGAAAAACCGTGCCATACCCTACCCTTCATGCCCAGTAAACCAGCAATTTGGGATTAAGCAACCTCAACATCTGCCCGTGCTTACCTCGGTTTCCAAAAGAGAGGAGCAGCTGGATATCCACCACAAAAGCATACCCTCCTTCAGCCTACCACCCTGGAATCTGAAGGTGGCTTCCAGAGATATACCTGTCGCCCGAAAGGACACCCAAAGCACCCTCGGGATGACCAGGAGAAGGATGGGACATCCCCATGTGTCCAGAATCCATGGCTAAAAACTACGCACCGCCAAGAGCCCTAAATGGAATGGGATGGACACCGGTCCATTTCCCCCACTAGGAACCAGCGCGCTCTGAGGGACAAAAAATCCCAGAGGCCAAAAGAGGATTGGTAAAGGGAGGGGGAGGGGAGGAGGGAGGAGGAAAGGTAAAAGGAGAGGAGGGGAGGATGGGATGGGGAAGGGGGGGATTGTGGGGTAATTAGGTTTGGTCTGAGGAAGGAGACCAACAGGTCAATTCCTAGACCAGAGCCTCTTCCCACGACAAAGAGCCCCCCTTGAGAGGTCTTCCAGCTTTCCAGTGACCAAATTCATAGCTATGACGTTTTTAGAATTCCTTTGCTTTCTATTGAATTGATTACAAAGAAACTGCCCATTTACCTATTTCAGATCTACTCAAATAAAGTGATCAGGAAAATACTAATTTTCAAATCTCACAGAAAATTCAAAGATAGAGAAAAAACCATTTTCAAATAGGGTCCAGATAAATTAATGAAAGACATTCTGACCACTTAAAATAACCATTTTCTCTTGTTCATTCGTCACCTCTCCAGATACTTCTTAGAATATGCTTGCGTTTTCATTTCAAATTTTTTCACACAAAAAAGATTTGCTCTAATTCATACAACTGTATATTATAATAATTTGTACTATTGAAACTCACTGTACACTAAACTACATAAATTTCTTTAAAGTATTAAGTAGTCTGTAAGCCATTTAAATTAAGTCTGCCCATAATGCATAGGCATGATAGTGGCTCTCTTTGTACTGCAAACACATTTTCTGTAATTACGAGGAAAAACCTCAAATATCAAATGTATGCTTACAAAAACTTCGAAAATTTGACTGCTCTTTCGGAAACCAATTTTGACCTTAATATTGAAATCATCCTATTTTTGAACTGCCGGGGGTACCGGGACCTGTCGCCAGGCCACTCTGTCCACGTCCCATGCAGGCGCATGATAACCAGTTGGTTTTGTTGATGCTGAGCTCCGTGAACACTACCTGCCTCACATTCAAACATTTATGAGTAATTTCATTGCTTGTGGGACCGTGTGAAAATAAGCTACCATGGGCCCAAAGAAACTTGCTGTGGTACCCCATGGTAAAGAACAGTGAGAAAACACCATAGATGTGAAAAAGGAAATAAGGAGAAAGGCATTAGAGTGGTGTGAAACTTGTTGTGCTTGCTAAGTGTGTGAAAAAAACAAATCGACCATCGTTTTTTCCTGGCAAAAGAGAAGAACAAATCAAGGAAGCTGATGTTGCAAAATGTGTTAACATGCTAACCAAAGAACACAGACAACGATCAGGTGTGAAGTTGTTGCTGGTGTGGTTCAGATAAAGAAATGAGGTGATAGTGTTTCAGAGACGATTATTGTGAAAAGGCAAGGAAATTGCATGCCTGAATTTGAAAAATTTAAGGAGATTTCGCCAGTGAATGATTGTTCCAAATGTTGTGGGAAGTACCACCTGAGGATAGCTGAAACAAGACATCTTTGCAAAAGTTTCAGTGACAAAACCATGTCCCATTTTAGGGAAATCTTAAAGACGTTCCAGAAAAACAGAGACTGAAGTGACAGTGATTTTTGAGGGGACAGGGGTCCAGTGGACTCTCAAGCTGGTCCTAGTGGCATTAAATGACAGAGAAGCGGATGTAACCCCAGAAATGCTTTGATACCTAAAGTCCTTTATGGAGGGGGATTTCCCTTCCAAACCTAACACCAACTCCCTCTCTCCTCCTCCGTGGCTTCCAGATGCCAGTCACCATTCTTCAATAAAAGGCAAGTAAAAAATGTTTATTTTACAGTTTATTTTAATTTTTCTTAATACATACATAATTGTACACTATATTTGTTGTGTGTATATAAAAAATATATTAATCTCTTATAAAATGCAATTTTTTTTTTTGTAAAACCATTTTTGGGTTTCTGGGAATGGATTAATTGTATTTCCATTATTCTTATGGAAAATATTTGCTTTGCTTTTCCAAACTTTTTGAATTTTGAACGTGCTCGGAACGGATAGTTCAAAATTTGGGTTCCACTGTACATAATCTCATGTATTAAGTTGCTACAAAGAAATAAAATTGACTATGACTATATCACCCATTCATGACCTCCATATTAAACAGCCAGTTGTAAGAGATATTGGACGCACAACATGATTTGATTTATCTTGAAGATGGGAAAAATTGCCACATTTCCACTACTTTGAACTTAATTCCAAGCTACCTTTTAGTCTGCAAATGATTGACAATCATCCTCAATCTCAATCTCTCAAACCCGAGTGAGTGAAACGAAATTTAGCTTACAGACAACCTCTAAATTCTAAAAATATTTTCCATTGTATCAAATGAAGGGCCAAGAAATGATGGACTATAATTATAAAATCCATATGAAACAGGTGGACCCTCAAAAACAAGAGTGGCATCGACTAATGCCAATATTGCACCCATCGGCGCTCTTTGGCATCAAAAATTTGACTTACCAATGCCGAAAAATTGTTTAACGTCTTTCGTCTGGGATGTGTCCAGTGGCCAGAGCGCGACTGACGCGGGCCCAGCCACTCCAAGGGACTCCTTGCACCGCAAATGTGTTTACAAGTCATTTCAGTCAATCCCACATGTACCTGTAATTATTTTTATTTCTTCCAGTGTTTTAGAGCTTGTAAACTGCCTAAATAAGCCACAGGGCCCCAAGAAAGCTTTATAGTGCCAAGCCTGTGGTAAAAAAGGGTGAGAATTTACAATGGAAATGAAAAAAGAGATATTGAAAAATATGAAAGTGGATGTGTGCATGTCTGAGTTGGATAGGCTATGGAAACAAACCCATTAACCATCACTACTACAATGGCAAACAGAAACACAATCAAAGAAGCTGTTGTTGTGAAAGGTGCAAGTATTTTTCAAAACAGAGGTTGCAATAATTGAAAGAGGTGGAGAGACTGTTTGGTGTGGATAAATATAAAACAATTAGCAGGAGATAGTGTTTCTCAGTCAATAATATGTGAAAAGGCAAGGCAGTTGCATGATGATTTCATTAAGAAAATGCCTCCAAATAGTTGATGATACTGGCTTGATTAAGGCCAGCAAAGGCTCGTTTGAGAGATTTAACCCTTTGAGGGTTTTCGTCGTACTGTACGTCTTACGCGTGGGGTTTTGACGTACTTGTACGCATACATTTCTGCGGCCTCAAAATCTCGCGTGAAAGGCTGTAGGCCTAGGTGGAGGGAATGGTGTATGACGTGGTCAGTGTGCGAGGTAGAAAAAAAAATATGGGACCCAGTGAGTGCATTGTGGGAATGCCCTCTTAGGATAAAACCAATGTCCAACCATGCCTGCGGTAAGAAGCTCCTCACTCCTCGGCGAATTGGGCCACTTTTGTTCACCAGTGACAGTTCTAATAGTGATGGACTAGATGCTCGCATGTGTGAAGATGAGTTCGTGTTTTAGTGATGTTTTGACCGAAACTAATTGACCATAATATTCGGGAATAGTGAAGAAAACCCAGACGCCCTCAGCCTTCCACCTTGGTGGCTGGGCCCTTCATGATCACGTTCAGTTGTTCCAGAACCAAGAGGAAACTTCTTTTTCCCAAATCCAGACTCAGATGAGAGCGTGGGTGTGATAGTGATAGTGACTATGAACTACAAGCTCTTCAAACTAGTTCCAGTAGTGATAGTGAAAAGTGCAATATCCCAGTGAAGCGTCAGTATATAGACGATATATGCGCTCTGGAAGAGGCCATATTTATACCAAGGGGAAGGAGTGTATCTCGGAGTACATCCCGTGGCTGTTTCCCCTACCTAGGAACTAGCGTGCCTGCCGTGGAAAAAAAAAAAAAAAAAAAAAAAAAAAAGGCCAAAAAAGGAAGGGCAAATGGGAGGGGAGGGGTGGGGAGGAGGAGGAAAGGAAAAAAAGGGAGGATGGAGATGGGATAGGGAACGGGGGACTGGGGGGTAATAGGTTTCGGTTGAGGAAGTAAGAAATGAAGGTCTTATTCCTCAGACCAAAGAGCATCCTTCTTCACACACCCAAGGAGCCCCCTTGAAGAGGACGAAACGTGGGTAGATAGAATTCTATATTTCCTTCAAAAGAACACTGTGAGTAGGTAGTCAACAGTGTAAAGTCTGAGGCGGTTACGGTGAAAAGCTCTGTTCACAAGGCACATTACTCACTCCCATCTTGTTTCTCATCCTCAATATCTTACATACACAAGGATGTCAGCCACAGCCACCGTGTCTTCCTTTGCAGATGACATCCGAATCTGCAGACAGTCTCTTCCATTGCAGACACTGCAAGGGTCCAGGCGGACATCAAAACCATATCTTATCAATGGGCTGCAGAACAGGAAAACAATATGGAAGATCAATGATGGGACATTTCAATTCTGTGATATGGTAATCACGAGGAAATTTAAAACTTCATTAGGTACAAAACATATTCCACCACAATTAGAGTGAAAAACCAACGTCTAGACTGGAGTGATCATGTTGGAGGATCTCACCTTCAGGACCTTACATTAGTATCAATCGCAGCTGCTAGAAATATGACAGGTGGATAATTAGAACCTTCAAAACTAGGGATGCCAAGCATGATGACACTCTTCAGGTCGTTTGTTCTATCTAAGCTGGAATATTGCTGCACACTAACAGCACCTTCAAGGCAGGTGAAATTTGCTGACTTAGAAAATGAAACAGAGAACCTTCACAGCACGCATAACAAAGATTTAAAACACCTCAATTACTGGGAGCGCTTGAAGTTCCTGAACCTGTATTTCCCTGGTAATGCAGGTGGGAGAGAAGAGATACATGATTATATACACCTGGAAAATTCCTTTGAGGGGCTAGTACAGTACTTGCACTGAAAATCACTCACAATTGAAGCCAAAAGACTTGGGCAAACGATGCAAATCTCCCAATGAAAGCAGGGGTGTCCACTAGCACTTAAGAGACAATACAATAAGTGTCAGGGGCCAAGACTGTTCACCTGCGTACCCATATACTAAGGGGGATTACCCAATAGACTCCTGGCCAGTCGGCAAGCCGGCACTGGACAAGCCACCTAAAAGTCGGTACCTGACCAGCCGGACTCTGGCTCGTACGTTGGATTGCATGCAGCCAGCAGTAACAGCCTGGTTGATCAGGCTCTGATCCACCAGGAGGCCTGGTCACAGACTGGGATGCAGGGGGCATTGACCCCCAGAACTCTCTCCAGGTAAACTCTCATGTGTGTCAAAAGATTGTTTTTTTTTATTAAAACATTTCAGACACTCAGAACATTGATATGGTTTATCTCCTGTATGTACTCTCATGTGTGTCACAAAATTGCTTTTATCAGTAAAACATTTCAAACACTCAGATCATTGATATGGTTTATCTCAGTAGGTACTCTCATATGTTTTTCAAGACTGCTCTTTTTTTTTGCTAAAACTTTTTCAAGCACTAGAACACTGACATGGTTTATCTCCTGTATGTACTCTCTTGTGTATCACAGATGGGCTTTTTTGATTAAAAACATTTCAAACTCTCAGAAACATTGATTGGTTTATCTCCTCTATGACTCCTCATATGTTTTTCACAAGATTGTACTTTTTACACTAAATGCATTCAAAACACTCAGACATGATTATGGTTTATCTCCTGTAATGTACTCTCATGTGTATCACAAGATTGCTTTTGAGATTAAAACATTTTCAGACAATCAGAAACATGATATGATTTATCTCCTGTATGGTCTCTCATGTGTATCACAAGATTGCTTTTTCGATTAAAACATTTCAGAACACTCAGAACATTGAATATGGTTTATCTCCTGTATGTACTCTCATGTGTGTCACAAGATGCTTTTTGATTAAAAACATTTCAGACATTCAGAACATTTGATATGGTTTTCTCCTGTATGTACTCTAATGTGTATCACAAGATGGCTTTTTTGATTAAAACATTTCAGACATTCAGAACATTGATATGGTTTACCTCCTGTATGTACTCTCATATGTTTCACAAGACTGCCTTTTCTACTAAAACATTTCAGACACTAGAACATTGATATGGTTTATCTCCTGTATGTACTCTCATGTGTATCAGAAGATGGCTTTTTAAACTAAAACATTTCAGACACTCAGAACATTGATATGGTTTATCTCCTGTATGTACTCTCATATGTGTCACAAGATTGCTTTTTACACTAAAGCATTTCAAACACTCAGAACATTGATATGGTTTATCTCCAGTATGTACTCTCATGTGTTTCACAAGATAGCTTTTTTCACTAAAACGTTTCAGACATTCAGAACATTGATATGGTTTATCTCCAGTATGTACTCTCATGTGTGTCACAAGACTGTGTTTTCTACTAAAAACTTTTTCAAAACTCAAACATTCATATATTTATGTTCTTTATGTCTTTTTCCATATTTTTAAATTTAGTGTTTTATTAAAATATTTTAGTCATACAACAGTGGTATTGTTAATCTTCCTTATATACTCACATGTGTATTTTATGATATTTTTGTTTAACTATTTTGGACACTGAACACATGGTTTTCCTTATGAACTTATTCCCACAGTTGAGATTTATTTAGGCAAAACTTTTCCTTACTTATGGAGCACTATTAGTAAATATCATTTGTTAAAACACTATCTATTTTTTTGTTTTGTGTTAAGAGATTAATGTGTACTAGAAACACTGCAGATACACTCAATAATATTATTATTATTATTAAATTATTATTATTATGATTATTTATTATTTTTATTATTTGCTCTTGTGTTTTAACAAATTTTTCTATATTCTTTTTATTGGCTCTCACCTTGAGGGTCAGACTCCCAGTCCGAAAAATTCCCCAAAGGGGTTAAAATAATTTTTTTTTCTTAGGAAAACCGTTAGAGAATCTTTTTCTGAATTAATAATATAATAAAATAATTTTTTAAAGAATTGAGTGTTATACTCCTGTAAAATTTTGCTGTGTCAGAAAATATTTATGCGTTGGCAATTTTGCCCACTTAGAGTCCATGTTTTTAGCAATTACATAGTTCTACTAGACCGAAATTTTAGCTATTTTACTAGTATGTGTCCATGTTATTCTATTGAGCACATAAATTGATTGAGGGGTTGGGGAGTGCCCTTTATCCAAGTGGGGGACAATTTTCTGGGCAAGTCAGGGTAACTGTTAAAAATTTTTACGTAAGAAAAATGAAGATCCCCAGGGACTTTTTTTTTTCCTATTGCAGTGTATATATGTTTACATGTGTATAAATAATCATTAGTATTTTTTTATTGGGCCCTGAATCCAAATTGGCAGGGGGTTGATTATGTTTTGGGAGAAAAGGTAGGAGTAGATTCGTTTATGAATTAATTTTTCGAAGGATTTTTGAGAGGGGGTGTATTTTGGATTTTGGGCCTATAGTTATTAAAACTCTTTTGGTCTCCTCCTTTGTGGTGGGGGTGACCTTGCTATTTTGAGTACTGTAGGGAAGGTGGGGGGATTAATGGATTTTTTAAAAGAGTGTTGCAATGTTTGGTGATAGCCTTGTGCACTTTTTGATATAAAGGGGGGTAAGGATTTAAATCCCCTCCCTTTGTTTTTTATTTGGGTTGTAATAAGGGAGACTTCGTAGGGGTTAGTCGGACTAGGAAAAAGTGTGTTCGGGTAGTTGCCGTGGGGTAGTTTTTTGGGTGGGGTTATCTGAGTTTTGGGATTTATTGGAAAGGTTTTGCCCTATTTTTGGAGAAAAAAAATCATTGATTGTTTGCTTTTTCTGTTGGTGGGATTTGGGGGTTCATCTGATTTTGCTTTTTTTATTTCGCTATTTCTTTGATATCTTTTTTGTTCTAAAAAATTTTGATGGGGGTTTTCCGGGTCTTTTTTATTCACCTTAAGTTGGTTTAATCTTTTCATAATACAATTTTTTTCCCCTTCTTATCAGGCGGGTTTAAAGATTGACGGTAACTTTTGTTTGGTCTCTGTTATGTGACCCATTCTGTACTTTTTTTTATATTGGTTTTTTGTATTTATGGATTTGAGAATGCTGGGGTTAGCCAGGGACTGTTCAGTCTTTTAGCGTATTGTTTAGTTTTTTTTGGGGCAGTGTTTTTATGGGGTTTTGGGCTTTTTTAGAAAATTTTTAAATACATTCGTCAATACTGTAAGATTTTAGCTCAGTGTCCCAGTAAAATGTTTGCTACGCTGTTGTGAATTATTAAAATGGCTGCCTCATTGTGAATTTGAAGGTGACTTTAGTATGTTTTGGGGGGAAATTTCCCAAGAGTTGTTATGGGGAAAGTCGGGTAGGGGTCTGTGGTATTATCTGAAATTATCCCTGATTTTAAAGGGGATAGGTTTTTGTCCAGATGTGGTCAAGTAGGGAAAACCCACTGTTCTGTAAAACTCTTGTAGGTTTTGTTTACTGTTGGTACACATACAGTTCCCCTCATTGTGTTTGTAAATCAGTAATTTTTGTGGTTGGTTTGAGGGAATTTATTTTTAAGTCACCTGGAGTATAAGTGATCTTTTTATGGTGATATTTAAAAACTTCCATTTTGGGTAAATTGGCTGTTTGTTGGCTCTGTAAAAATGGAAGGGGGTTTTTTAGGTTTTGGTTTTGTTTGGGGAATAAACCCAGATTTGGCAGTAAGGAAATTTTTTGGGGGTTTGGTAGTAAGGGTTTCCCCCCCTTTTTTGGGGTTGGGGGTTTGTTGGGGGGGGGAAAAGGGAAACCTTTTTGGCTTTACCTTTCTTGGGAAAGGACTTTGGAAAAAGGAATTTTTCAAGCCGGCCAAAACTTTTTGTGAAAGTTAGGTTGGGACGGGGGGTTTTGTTTTTGCGGCCTTTTTTTGTTTTTTAAGTATTAAAATAAGAGTTTTAAAGGCTCTTGTAACAAAAAATTTTGTAGTGAATCTTATTAAAATTTTAATATAAAACAAAGTAAATAGTTTTAAAGCTAAAAATAGCACCTAAAAATTTTTTAACAAATGTAAAAAAAATGATAGGTTTTTTTTTTTTTTTTTTTTTTTTTTAATAAAATAAAAGGAGACAATATAAAAGGGGACTAATACAAATATAGTGATGATAAAAATAATGGAGCTTGGGATATGATAGTAGGTAGTACTATAAAGGTAATTCTTTTAAAAAATTTGAATTATAGTAAAAATAATAAAATAAAAGGGACTAATATAATTGTGGGGAACAATAAAATGGAATCAAATAATGAGCTTTGGAAAATAAGGCAAATTGTGAAAAATTTTCTCTTTAGCACCCGAAATAGCACCTTGATTATTTTAACAATTGAAAATATAAACTAGGGTGTTATATAAGCTAAAATAAAGGAGAAATATATAAGGGGCTAAAATTAATAATGGAAACAAAGTTAAATGGACAGGTGGTCACTATGAAAAAATATTGGTTTAGGAGTAAGATCGATTTGTAATATTAAAAAAATTGAGCAGTTTTTGCACAATAAAAATAAAAAAAAAAAATGAGGTAGTTGGTACTAGCAGCAAAAAATAGTTTTGGTACTTGCAAAAAGTAATTTGGGAAATACATAATTGCATACCAAAGAAAATGACAAAAAAACAAATAGTGATAAACAAAAATTTAAAGGTAGTTGGCATTAGCTAGTGATGAAAAAAAAAAAAATAATTTGCACAATATAATTAAAGTACACTATATGTCACATATAATTATTTAAAGGGGACTTACTAATCTGTTACAGAAATGTCAGCTTTTTTAAGGAAGGTAGAGAAATCGTTTTTTCATTTTGGTGGGAAAATTTTTGGTCCTGTTGATGTTTCCTTATATATTTTCCCATCTCGCGTGAAACACTGGTTTTTTGTTTTTCCCGTTTAAGTTTTTTTCGCCCGAACAGAAGGTTTTGACGTTTTTTTGTTTGACACTCATTTATGTACACTCCCCTTTTTTTATTGTAATTTCTGGTTTAATTAGGTCTTTTTTTTTATCGTATGAATGAAATCTGTCATTATACTGTTTTACTTCCTGGTTTTCCCAACAAATGTTTCTTTGATTTCATTGTTTTTTCACGATGCTTTACGTGGTTCTGTATTATCCCATAGCAGTTTTTTTTGCCTGTGCTTGGTTATGTACTAGGAATTGGGACTGTTTATTATAAATGCATCAGACAAAATTTTCTTGTCATTTTGTGTCTTGGAAATCAAGGTATTATTTAGTCGAGTTGCATGTTCTGATTCCAGTCCTTGATTGCTTTTAACCTTCAATTTATTGTTGTTATTTGTCAGTGTGACTGGCTATAGCTGTTTTAGAGTATTTTCTGTGTCAAAACTTCCCATGTAATTTCTCTTCAGGGTTTTGGGGCTTTTTCTCGGGTTGATTATCTTGGATTTTCCCTCGGTGTTGCTTTTATATCTTTGATTTCTTTTCTAGAGAAACGATTGTCCTTTTTAATTTCAGAATAATCATACCCGAGTTATCATGGGTGAATCCTTTTGAAGGGGGTGGAATTGGAGGGGGGTCGCCATGTTTTTTTTGTTGTTTTTGTTTTTCCCTTTGGGTGGCGGCGGTGGGGGGGTTGTGATACCTGGCGCCTGCTGGGGGGACAAATTGATTTTTAGGGCCTTGTGTTTTTCTTTTATTTCTGGTTTGTTTCTCTGCGATATCCTTTCATGTATCACTGAAATAATATGGTAGCAATGGAGGAAAGGCTTGTTTTCCGGGGCTGGGTTAAGTGATTGTCTGGCAGCGGAGGCAGTGGTTGGGTTAGAGGGCTGTCTTCCTTTGATCTTTATTTTGTCAAATTTGGGTTAATTTTAGTTTCTTGGGGCATGTTGTGGTCTACGTGGGTTCAGTGTTGAACTTTCACTTTGGCCCTCAAAGTTTTTATGAGCGATGTTTTTTTTTAGAAAAAAGCGGTAGGATACCGTTGCTGCCCCGCCGTGCATATATAATGTTTACCCCTTATTGTGTAGTATGAAAAAGAAATAACTTACAAAATAGATCATGTTGCCCCAAAGGGCCTAAAAGTTACTCGAAAAAAAAAAAATTGAAAAATAATTAAAATAGTACCTAAAAAAGTAAATAGAAAAATAACCGGGTGACGGCAGTCGGCGATGTTACCATATGTTGTTCAATTTTGGCAAATTTTCACACCTCCATATCTCGGAAATTAATTGACGTAAAAATTTTTTTGTTATTAGCCTATACATGTTTAGAAAAAAAATAATCTTAATTTCATAAGAAAAAAAAATTTTTTTTTTTTTTTAAATTTTGCCTACCCTGAGAACGAGTTTCGGAGAGGGCCTGTCGACCCTCAAAGGTTAAAGGAAACATAGTGGTAAACATATTTATAAGGCATGGTGAGGCTGCCATTCATACAAAAAAAGCGGCTGAAAAATATTTGCAGGCCTCCAACGAAGTACAATGAGACAGAAAAGCTTAAAACCTGGAACAAGTGTTAAAATTGTGCTGAAACAGGCCTGTTGTGGAAGAAAATGCCAAACAGGACCTACAATACTCAGGAGTGAAAAAGCAACTCCCAGGACAGAAGCCTATGAAAGACAGCTCACATACTGTTCCACTAGAATGCTAGTGGTGATTACAAAGGAAACCTATGCTCATTATCACTCTGACACTACCAGAGTGTTCAAGAAAAACAATAGCGTCCAAGGGTAATATGTGAGTGATTGTAGAAGATCAAACAGTAAGGCAGAGTCACTAAGGAAATTTTCCAGGACTGGTTTATGGTGAGTTTGACCCTCTCAGTGAAAAATTACCTCCTGGAAAGAAACCTGTCTCACTCCAAGTGCCGTCCTGAAATGGACCAATGAATCCACCTGCTCATCCTCACGATTTTGCAAGAACAATTGCGCGGGAGTTTAGCTTTCAAAAAGTTAAATATTTGCCTCCTAATAACAACTTTCTCCTCCAGCCCAATGGAACCACCGCAAAGTTCATTTCAAACTTAAAAAAACTCTACACAAAAGGATGTGTTTTCAAAAGTGCTCGAAGTGACGACAGACACTTCAAATGACCCTTAAGTGAGTTTGGTAAGACAACATTCAATATCCTCAGATGCATAAACCTTACATAAGGATTTGGGAGGAGTGACTTGCAGGCTTTGAACTCTGCTTGGAGAAAAACTGTGGCCAATTTGTAACAAGAGAGGGATTTGAAGGGTTGTGGCTACCCTCAAGAGCCTATGCTAGTTGTTGGAATCAACTGTGTCACACTGGGAAGTCCATGGGGTTGGAGAGAGTTGTGACAATATGTGGAAGAGTTAGTGCAGACGAACGATGAACAACATTGCAGAGCTGCTCAGAGCTTGAAGGTGCCACCGCAACAGATCACAGCTTCAGCACTGTGCTTCAGAAGCAGGAGGAAGAGAGTTTGGAGAAAGTGCCTTCGTCAAGATTAAGGCAATGTGTTACCTGTTTACATACGTAGCACAGCATTTATGACCCCGAATTTTATCCCTATCACACAGCAGATGCAAACCGTATAGAGCAACATGTACAAAGACACTCTAGAGTCCCATTTAGGGAAATCCTAAGGGCATGTGAGAAACGAGAGCTCACCTGGACAGATATTTTGTCAACTTGGGATTCTAGTGTATCTCACAAGCTTGGTCCTAGTGGCATTTAAAAAACCAAGAAGGGAGGTAACCCAGCAAAGTATTTGGTACCTAGTCTTTATGGAAGGGGATTTCTCCTTCCAAACAATAGAAACTCCCCTGCTTGCTGGAACATCATTCATCATCTCAATAATAAAGGGTAATTGGCATTTAATTTATTGTTTAGTTTGCATGTACCATACATTTCTGTCAAAGGGAAATTAATACAGAGGACCCTCAAGTTTTGGCAGCTCGACTTTCGTGAAATTCTACCCTTTTAGATTTTTATAGGAAAAAATATTGCCTCGATGTTTCATGAAAAACTCAGGATTTCGATACCGTGCCGGAACAAAAGAACATACGAAAGAGAAGGAACACTGCAAAACAGCCTACTGAGAGACCCATGCGGAGCAGGACCCCATACCCCCCCCCCGATTAGACCAATGACTCACCACCGATTATCCGCAATGACCCACCCAGTCTGTCGGTCCCCACTCAAGGATGGAGCACTTACCAGACCCAGCAGCAACAAGCTAGCCAGTCCAACTCACTATCCCACCCACAACCCCAATCATGTATTTATCTAACCAATTATTTAAAACAACACAACGTATTAGCCTCAATAACTGTACTCGGAGTTAGTTCCCCTCATCCCACAATCTCTAATACCAAACCTGTACTTTCCTACATCCTTCCTTAATCTGAATTTTTTCCCAACTTGAAACTCATTGCTGGCGGCCTGTCTTGGCTGGAAATATTCAGCACAACAATTACATCCCCTTTATTATTTCAGTTTTCCATTTATACACCTCGTCATAACCCCCCTAATTCTACGCCTTTCTGAGAGAGTGCAGATTCAGGGCACACTTCAGTTCTATTCCTCATAGGGAAAATACTGATATAAGGGATCATCTATGGATCAACCTCCTTTGTGTACGTTTTTCCAGATCATTATAACCATGTCTGTAAATAAACGGTGATCAGAATTAACTGAGGCCGCATAGTCTAAAATGAGGCCTACCAAATTGATATACAGAGTTGGAAGAAACAACCTTAGGACTTCTATTATTTATACTTTCTAGATCATGAAGCCAAAATTATCTGTTAGCTTTATTGCAAACAACTAAATGCACTGTTGACTTGGATTAGGTTACTGCTAACCAAACTACCTAAATCCGTTATGCAATCCAGTAGTATTAAGATCACAATATATATTTACATTTAGGCATGTTATAAACAGTCCAACATAAAACTTTGCATATTGACAATACAGTAGACCTCCGGTTAACAATATTTTTTCATTCCAGAATATGTACAGGTGCCGAGTACTGACCCCGAATTTGTTCCCATATTAAAAGAGAAAATAGTGAAGTAGATTATTCCATTTCAGACCCCAAACATACACTTACAAAACAACACTTGTTGGGCATAAATAACACATACAAAATTGGTAACATGGGAGTGTGAACGTTAAGCAGGGGTCCCACTGTATTAAACTGCATCTGGCCACTCTCGTCTCCGACCACTGCAATCAGTCTATTCCAAATCATCCAGGAGTGCTCTAATGATTCTCATTAAATGAATTGGACGGCCTATTTTGTGTCCTTACACAAATTTGCTATGTCCGCTATTTATTCCTCATCTAATGTTGTTTATGTAATTTGTGAACAACCACAGGCCCAACACTTACCCCCTGAGGAACAAACCGCTTGTGACATTACCCCATTCTGCTTTTTCTCGCCCCATTTATGCAAACTCGCTGCTGTCTATTTTCAGCTATGCCTCTACCCAGGAAAAAATTACTCCTCCTAATCCGTGTCCCTAAGTATTCCTCATTTCCTCTGGAGTGGAACTCTATCGAAAGCCCCTACTGAAGTCCATATACACAAATTATGATTCATTGCCATGATCCTACCTCCTCACACACCTTAGTGAAAGAAGTTAGTAATCGTAAGAAAGAACGCCCCGTTTGTAATAACATGTTTGAGAAATCATTTAATCCAATCTGTGCCTGTCAAGATGGCTATACGAATTGCTTCGGTAATTACTTGATTCCATAAATTTCCCACTAAGTAGTAAGGCTTAATGTTCTATAGATCAAATGCCAAGGACCTGTACCCTGCCATGTAAAAAGGTATTACATTCTCCTATATTTCCACTTAATCCTTGCACAATGCCAGTATGTAGTGATATGATAAAAAAGATTAAGCCAAAGGTATTGGCTAATTCATCTTTACATTCCTTTAGCACCCTTGCAAACAGTTCAACAGGACTGGGTTTGTTACATTTTAGTCCTTCTCTATTTGCTGAGGACCAATTCCACTAGTTACCGCAATAGTACTTAGTTTATTATCATCGCTTTTCAACGAAATCTATTATTCAGGAATAACGCTAGTATTTTCCTGGTGAAAACTGAGAGGAATATAGTTACAGTGGTCCCCTTTCCTCGCTTTTCGTAGCTCCCCAGCAATCGTAAATTTCGCCAATCATAGCGGTATTTCGTATCAACATAGACAGTCGCTTTTCAAAAGTTGACTAGCGCGCATAATTCTTTCTGACACGTACTATAGGTGTTGAGCAGTGGCGGCACCAGTCTGGCATTGTTTACCAGGGAGCGAAGGAATTCCCACACGGCTCCGCGAAATATTTCATATATTCCTATTTATTTTAGTGCTTGCAAGCACTAAATAACTACACTGCCCAAAGAAAGCTCCCAGTGCCAAGCCTGTGGTAAAGAAGTGTTTTTCTGGTGGTCCCCTACACAACTAGCGTAAATGGTTAACCTGCCGGCCGGCAGTACAACTGGGTTATGTCATCAAACCCAATGTGGGGGACTGCTGAGCCAGCCTTAGAAGCCTTATGTACCTGAGCACCTCATGTATGCCTCTAAGCATTAGGTACCTGAAACCTAATGGTACACATCGACTGTCTTTAGAAGCAGTATGTACCTGACAACCTCACGGAACGCAGCTAAGAAGTATGAACTGAGACACCTCACGGTACACAGCTAAAGCATTAAAGTACCTGAACACCAAGGTACACATCTAAGCAGTAGTACCTGAACACTATGTACACATCTTCTGGCAGTAGAAGAGTATTCTACTGGCTTCTACTGAATCTAGAAGAAGCGCTCACTGCAGCTCACTGATTCTGTTGCCTCGTTATGTTGACGGCTGCAATCCAGTGAGCTTGCAACATATGTGTGCCTGCATCGGACCACCTTGCGGTGCGTGTCAACTGTGTCTTGAAGTGGTAGATAGTACTCACTCACCAGACCATCTTACGAGTACGTCTACCAGGCCCATAGAGAGAGTTATTACAGGACTACCGGTGATGTCTGTCAAGACTCGCCGCCTACGCTGGTCAACTGAGGGCCAGAGTCGTCGGATGCTGTTTAGTGGGGACAATTACATGAAGAAAAAGGTATTGAGTGTTACACTAAACTACTGGGCTAGGACTGTAGTGTGAACACTTAGGGAAGTATGAGAGTGGGAAGCAACTGAGATAATGCTACAGGACCGTAGTGGGAACACTGAGAAGAAAAGGGTGTCTGTGACACTAATACTGACGATGGTCATGTTAGTAGTGACATTGAATAGGTCATGTGACTGGCCTCAGACATAGACCGCTAAGCGGGTAGTGTGATGCATAGACAAGGGTGTCCCAAGTGTGACAAGGTTGCGAAAGTGTGTGTATATACACGGAGAAAAGGGTGGTCAAGTGACCGGTGGAGAAAGAGCATCACAACACGGATAAGTGTTTTGTGAAAACCAGTTGAAGTAATTTCTTATATAAAAATGTAACTTAATATATTATTTAGCAAGATTATATATATCTAGTGACACATTATGTGTCAAGAGAGTTGTACCCTGTGTAGGGTACGAATTTTATTTAATTATTTAGTCAAAAGCTAATTAAAATTTCTATTGTAACCTGATATATAATCATATGTATTATTAGTCAAATACCTCAAGACCAAAGATAGTTGATTTTGCATATTATATTAAAGACATTAATATGATTTTACATGTGTTGTATTATGTATCCCGAACTCTTTATAATTACAAATGAGTAAACCTACCATCACCTTTTAAAAAAATAACCTTTTTTTGTAATAGAAGGTGAGAAATACGATTGAATTTAAGAAAATTATCACTGAACAATAAGAAAGCAGTACAAGTGTGGCCGAACTGGCCAGGATGTATAAGAAACCCTACACAACCTTATGTTCCATAGTGGCCAAGAAAAAGGAAATCAAGGACGCTGTTGTTGCAAAGGGGGTAACTATGCTGACAAAAATGAGATCACCAATACTCGAAGAGGTTGAGAAGTTATTATCGGTGCTGATAAATGAGAAACAATTAGCAGGAGATACTGTGATGAATGGTTTGAAAAACCGACAAGTTGAAGATTGAGACACTTATGCAGCATATGGAAATCTTTATTCAGGAAACGTTTCGCCACACAGTGGCTTCATCGGTCCAATACAAAGAGGAAGGCGTAAGGAGAGGAGGAGAATGAGGTAATCAGTCCCTCAACCTGGAGTCGATGTGTTCAGTCCATCAATCTTGTAGATTGATGGACTGAACACATCGACTCCAGGTTGAGGGACTGATTACCTCCTGTCTCCTCCACTCCTTACGCCCACTTTGTATGGACTGATGAATCCACTGTGTGGGCGAAACGATCCTGAATAAAGATTTCCATATGCTGCATAAGTGTCTCAATCTTCAGGGGGGCAGCGTAGAGCACTATGCACTGTTTAATGTGACGAGTGGGGATGGCTAGCAGTATGCATTGACAATTTGGTAAAGAAAATGCCTGCCTAAAAGTGATGTGATGTGAATTAAAGGCCAGCAAGCCTGGTTTGAGAGATTTAAGAACCATACGGTCATACACAGTGTGTTAGGCATGGTGAGCTGTCATTCGGACCCTAGGCAGTTGAAAATATGTGCAGGAGAATGACGCACGTGAGTACATAGCGGCGTATGAAGGCGCATCAACCTGAAGCAAGTGTATCGAAGGGTTGTGATGAGCGGCACACGAGGCCGCCTTTTTGGAAGCGAAGGGTGTCCGGAGGAGAGAGGACTTGTCATGGGGACGGGCACTGAATAGTGAGAAAGGCAAGGGTGTGGCCAGGACACAATGCCTATGAAAGACAGGCTAGGGATTCTAGCTGTGTAGAGGCTAGAGGGCGAGTAGTTTAGGGCTGATTGGGGGGATTTCGAAAGTGAAAGCTGGGGGCATTGGGGGCGATTAGTTTTAGTACTGCTTAATCGAAAATCTCTCTATCTAATATATCTCACTATACATCTCACAACAAGTATGTGAAGGGAGTATATGGCTGAATATGTTCAGGAGGTGTATGCATCGTTTGGAAAATTCTAATAGGTATGTGGGTCACTATGGTGGTAATGTATCCACGATTGGTAGAATTGGTACGATCGTTGTTGTGTGGATGGATGACACGGTGAAGGTTGTTGTGGGGGGGCCGCTGAAGATGGAGATAACAAGGATTGGGGAGGTATTTGGCATTCGGGGGTGAGAATTGTAGACGTGGGTGTACTCCAATGCCTGCTAATAATGACATGCACCTCTCATCCTCCAAAATTGGATGAACTAATTTTGGGAGTTTGGGTTCATCACAGTAAAGTTCTGGCCCCTGAAAACGCGGAGCGTGCTGTCTGGCGGTCTGGGCAGATGGAGGATCCACTGGACCTGGCAGCGTCATTACAAAAACTATGGAAAGCTCCACATCGAGCGCGAAAACAGGCGCATATGTTTGTTTCTCTACGTGTGGAGGGGTCTAGTAGATAATCTGGTGATAGTGAGGGCCGGAACGAGAGTGACCGCACTTCAAGAGACCCTACAATTGAAAATGTTATGGTGAGAGGCACATGTCGCGCGAATTCAGATCTGCACATAATATCGGGCTATAACCAATCACGCAAATGCCCTTATAGGTATGGGGCATGGGAGGAGTGACAACCAGGAGCTTTGCAGGCCTCTGCTGTTGGGGGAAGAAAAGATAGTGGCGCGGATAGCATTGGTAGTCACATATAGCAGGATTATCGTGATAGAGGGGTTGAGAGGGGAGTGACAGGGATCACGCCGTGATGTGAGGCCACGACTGTCTGTTGTGACAAAATCACTGATACTGCGCAGCGGGTGCTTCCTGAGGCTTGCAGGCGAGCTGCCAGTGCGTATGAGTGACGTTTCGGGGGGAGGGACATCGGGGTGACAGCTGCAAAGAAGACTTCAATGCAGAGACAGACAACAACAAAAAATATTTCAGGCTAGCAAGACTAGTCTTATCTAGTGGCAGAGGAGAGGAAGAGAGATGGTATAAGGTGCCTAGACGGAAGCAGAAGATTAAAGAAGATAGTATATATTATAGACTCACATAATATGAGTGTGTAAATGGATAGCTTTATGAGACACATCACCCTAACAGTTGTTGCAAGCCAAATTGGCAACAATGTACATTGACAAAGGTCTTGGCCATTTTAGGAAGTGTTAAAGAGATGCCAGAAACCGACTCTCTCCACAGTTATTCTTGGAGACAGGACTCCATTGACTCTCAAGGTGGTCCTAGTGGCACTAAGAAACAGAGAAGACAAGAAACCCCAGAAAAGCAATGGGTACCTAAGGTGTTGCTGGAAGGGGATTCCCCTTCCAAACTATAAACAATCCCCTCTCTTTCTTCCTCCAGTCTCCCCTACACAAGAAGATACTCATAAAGGTAAGTGTTATGCTGTTACAGGACTCCATTGACTCTCAAGGTGGTCCTAGTGGCATTAAGAAACAGAGAAGACAAGAAACCCCAGAAAAGCAATTGGTACCTGAGATGTTGCTGGAAGGGAATTCCCCTTCCAAACTATAAACAATCCCCTCTCTCTCTTCCTCCAGTCTCCCATACACTAAGAAGAAATCTTCATAAAGTAATGTTATGCGTTAATGTTACATTTTATCATTTTCCATTTGTATTGTTTTATGTACTTGTATGTAATATATCAAGTAAATTTTTTTTTGTTTTAAAATACTTCTGTGTCAGGAACTGGATTAATTGTATTTACATTAATTCTATGGGAAAATTGATTGGCGTAAATCGTAAATTCGTTTATAAGAAACGACACCAGGAGCGGATTAAATAACAAAATCGAGGGACCACTGTATTTAGAATTTCCACATATCCTTATCACTGTCAGTGATGTGTACCCCAGATACTCTTAAGTGGGCGAATCTTGTCCCTAATCTTACTTTCTTATACCTGAAAGAACTTCTTTGGTTAGTCTTTGAATCCTTGCGACCTACCTCAAAATCTGTTTTGCATTTCTTATTCCTTTCTTCCATTACTCTCGATAATTTGAATATACAGATTTCTTAACTGCTCCTCCCCTCATTTGATACGCCTATATAAATGCCCTCTCTTTGACCATGTTTAATCTATTGTTTAATTCATTGGGATCATATTTATAGATTCTAATTTCCTACTTGGAACAAAAGTTTTCTGGGCAGCTAGACTATGCTCTAAAAATGTCATATTGGGCAACTAAGTACACCTACCTGACCCATAGTTAAGGAACATTCCCAATTTAGCCCAAGCAATAAATTTTTCAGTCCCATGAATCGGCCAAGCGAAAATCTGGACAGAGATTTGATTGCAGTTACTGGGTTATTCATGATATATTGAACAAAGTGATTTGTGATCACTTTCCCCAGCTCATCATTACCCTCACGATTATTAATTAGTGAATCTTTGTTGGCAAGAACAAGTCAAGCAGATTGTTTTCCTCTAGTTGGTTCTGTCACAACCGTGTTCTAAAAAATCAATCCTGAACCGTATCAAAAGTCACAGACTCAAGATTTCCTGTCATATTGTTCCAATCAATTGTCCTAAAGTTAAAAATTCCATTATTACAACATTTTCATATCTAGATGCCTTACGAAATTTCGTCCCATAACAGCTTACTGCACTCCCCTATCAAGGTTTGGGGGCCTATAAATCACACCCAAAAATTAATTTGTCACGACACTCGAGAAACTGAAGCAAACCGATTCTGTGTTCGATGTTTCTAACTTGTATCATGTCTAAGGACACAATTAAATTTTTCTCCGGGCCTACATACATCGCCACACCACCACCCTTCCTGTTGACCTATCAGTGTGTAATAGTTTTATAACCCTGTATGTTGCATTCAGAAGGCATTTCTCTAACTTTCAGGTTGAACCAGGTCTCTGTAACCAATAATTCTATATTACCTACACTTGCAAGTAATTTTAGCTCATCTATCTTATTTCTTAGACGCCTACAATTTGTATAGTAAACCAAAGGGAGCTAGTCACTCGTTGCCTCTACTGTCTCTCTTTGTTTGTTGATCAACTGTTTGCCATTACTAGCAACTTTATTTTGAATATTGTCTTTAAACATAATACCCCACCCCCCCCCTGAGGTATCCCGGTAATAAGCTATTTTACCCTAATGCTGCAGCCCTGATTGTTCCCACAAACACCCATACCTCTATAATCTATCATTTTAAATTTCCTATACAAGTCATCATTACCCTCTCAATTGAATTGGCTAATGCAACCACTCCATCCCCAGAGAGATGAACCCCATCCCTTGCATACATATCACGTTTGCCAAAGAAAATGTGTCCCATTATCAATGAATGGGATTGCAAGTTCCTTGCAGTATCTGTCTAGCCAGCAATTTATACCAATTGCCCTAGACATCCATTCATTGCCCACTCCCTTTCTAGGCAAGATGCTACATATGACTTGAGATCCCTCCCTTAGACCTAACTACTTCTATGGTTGACCTGTACTTATCCAGCAACTCCTCTCTCCTGCCCTTCCCAATGTCATTACCCCCAGCACTAAGACAGATAATGGGCTTGTTCCCATTACCTGCCATAATATTTATTTATTTATTTATTTATTTATTTATTTCCAATTTGTGCACACATACAGAGGTACAAAAAAAATACAGTTAAGAGCAGTATGCCAAAGCCACTTATACTATGCATAGCATTACGGGCTGGCTTAAAATTAACTTAAGATTAACTAAGCAATGATTATTATTATTATTATAATCAAAAAGAAGCGCTAAGCCACAAGGACTATACAGCACTGCTACTAAGCAATGATGAATCATTGATCAACATTAATGTAAACAGAATGAACTATAAACACAAGTGAGTTTTACAAAGACAGGTCATAGGATGCACTCAGTTAGGTAGTGCTTCTGTTAGGTTAGTGTATATAAAAATAATAACGTTAGATTGGTTTTTAGGGTTTAACATTTAAGTTGATCAAATAGTGAGAAACATTTAAGATATACAATTTTAAATGTTCATTATTCAGTATTTATTTGGTATTGGGTGAGGTAAGTAATCTTGAGAAGAACTTGAATTTATAAACAGGTTAGTGTTTCTTTTATAGTACAGTAATGAATTCCAGATTTTGGCCTTTTATGTGCATTGAGTTTTTGCATATGTGAGATGGACAACAGAGGAACATCAAAGAGTGATCTTGTGCCTTGATGTTATGGTCCATGTGTTCTGTTGAGGTTGTCAAGGAGATGTTTGAGGGGGAGGGTTAATATCAGAGTTTATAGTGATCTATGTATGTAAATAGGTGCGTAAAAGTATGGATGTTTTGTATGGTGAGAAGGTTTAGTGTATTGACTATGGTGAGTGTGCTGCCTGTATGAGAATTTGTTTATCATTCTAACTGCAGCCTTTGTTGGTAATTAGTGGTCTGAGATGGTTAATTTGTTGAGCCCCATGCAGAAATTCCGTAGGTGAGATAGGGGTAAATAAAGAGAGTGATCTAGGGCCAGGAGGGGACTGACTGTGGAACATAGTAAACCGTATCTACGATAGAATGCCTACAGTCTTGGAAAATTTTTCCCCCATTTTAGAAATTTTGATGTATATGTGTATGAAAATTTGAGTCTATTACAAGGTGGATTCCCTCAGAATTTTCCCCTGGTAAAGTTTTGTGATAGGTGATCCCTTTACAATTATGTTAAAGGGACATCTGTACTCTGTTAACCAAACTGAATGAATAGGTTTTGTCAATGTTTAGTGTAAGTTTGATTAGTCCTCATCCAGGTAGATATTTCTGAAATCTTCGGTATTTACAGTATAGGTCTAGCGTGACTGGTCTCGAGGTGGAGAGAAGACTTATGTAGTGTCACTGCACATATTGTGGGTTTGAGTAATACGAAGCATTGGGAAGGTCATTTTATGTATAGGAGAAAGAGAATGAGGGCCAAGGACACCCCTGTGGACACCAACTGTAATTGGTTGTGGGCAGAAGAGTTTGCCCCATTTGCCACCTCTGACAATGTCGCAACCCCAAGCTCCAGAAGACGCACTCTCTGTCTGACCTTTCTGTCTCTGCTTACAAAATGCACGGTCCATATATCTATACCTAAGAATCACCTACAGGACCCCCCGTTCGCGATGCCTATCGTATCCGAAAAATCCGGTAACCGTGCATTTATATAAGGCAGAAAATTTTTCCTCGCTTTACCCGATACAAAACCCGGTATGCGATGTGGTTCGAACGAGACGTGTCCATGTGTGGCCTGAACTGCCCCGTGTTGTGCCAGAGTTTACAAGCCAGCCAGTGTGTGCGCATCTAGAGGATACATTCATACATTCCATATTATCCATATTATCACTGTTTTTGGTGCCTGTTTTTTGCAAAATAAGTCACCATGGGCCCCAAGAAAGCTCCATTGCCAACCTTCGAACAAAGGGTTCTAATGACTGATGAAATGAAGAAAGAATAATGCAAAGAACGAAAGTGGAGTGCGTGGAGTCGGAGCTTTCATGTTGTATAGTAGACCCAATCAACCATCTCTACTATAGAGAGCAAGAAAAATGGACAATCAAGGAGCTGTTCTTGCAAGGTGCAACTGAGATTAGCGAAACAGTGACCGCAAGCATTAGAAAATGTTGAGAGACTGTTATTGGGGTGATAAATGAAAAACAGATAGCAGGAGATAGCATCTCTCAAGCAATCAATTGGGAAAAGGCTAGGGCAGTGGCAATGACGATTTGGTAAAAAAATACCGCAACTAGTGGATTATGAGAGGAATTTTAGGCCAGCAAAGTTGAGTTGAAAGATTTAAGAATGAAGTGGTTATACATAGTGTGATTAGGGCATGGGTGAGGCTGCCAGTTTATGTTTGCTACAGAAGTCCAGTGACTCTTAACCTGTCCTAGTGGCATTAAAGAAAAAGGGAAGTAACCAGGAAAAGGATTGCTACCTCAAGTCCAATGGAGGGGAACCCCCTTCTAAATGCTAACACCATCCACACTCTCCCTCCTCCCCAGCCCATCAATCATCACCAGATTCTTCATTACTGGTTAAGTGTCAATTATTCTTTATTTTCGTTATTTATTGTTTATTTGTTGTTGTTGTGTTTATTATTATTTGGAATTACTATTCACATGCCATTAAACTTAATATACATGTGGTAAAATTTTTATTTTTCATACTTTGGTGTCTTGCACGGATTATTTTGATTTCTATTTTTTCTTATGGGGAAAATTGATTCGCTTTCCGATATTTTTGGTTTACGATGAGCTCTCAGGAATGGATTAGTATCGCGAACCGGGGGTCCACTGTACTATTAAAAATATTCTTACCTTGATTAGCAGGGGAATCTGGGGGGGGGGGGGAACCTTGTCAACCTCACTAACCACTGAATACACTCGTCTTGAAGAACAGAGAATCGGTTTCCTACCTTCACATCTTCTCTATTAACTCTCCTCATCTTCCTGCTTCCTGAACTGTGAACCACTTGCCAATTAAAGCTGCTGCCACTCTCACTGCCTGGTGGACCATCTCCTACCTTACCAGCTAAATCCCTCTCACACTCGCTCCAAAACACATCTATGCAAAGCTTCAGCTTCCATGGGGGAAGAAGGGAAGAAGTGAAATATCCTTTTTCAACACCATGAACATGGGATTCTAAGGCACTACAAACAAGCCATGGTATGGTACAGCCACCTAACTCCCAAAAGCTTAGCGGTAGACTGGCACTTGACCATCTGACCTCAGCGTCACAGTGCACAAAAGCCAGTCACCCATCCATTCACGCTCCAGTGTGCCATTGTTTACCAACACGTGACCATCACCCCACGGGTATCATACTTAATATACCATTTGTTTATGTGATTACAACGGCTAAATACAATCACCAATGGCACCAAGGAAAGCTAGTGCAAGACTTGGTAAAGAAAGGTAGAACATGATCGATTATCAGAAGGAAATCATTGAAAAAATATGAGAAGTTGAGAGCATTTACAGAGCTTGCCAGATGTATGTCAAGCCCAATTCAACCATCACTTCCAATCATGGTGATGGAAGAAATAAAGTGTGCGTTGTTGCAAAAGGGGTGATATGCTGACAAAAAGGAGATCACAAATCCTATAAAAGACGAAAGAAGTGGAGAGGTTATTGGTTGGTGTGGATTACGAAATGGACTGAAGTGCAAGACAATTATTGATGAACATCACCATCACAAAGCTGTTGCAGGCCATATTGGCAACATGTCCAATACAGAGTGTGTCCCAACTTCAGGGAAATCTTAAAGAAACACCAAAAACAACTCTCTCAGGACAGAAATTTGTGAGCGACGGGTCCTGTGACTCTCAATTGTTCCCAGTGTCCTAAAAAAAGATAAGGGAAGTAAACCCCAGATATGGACTTCGTACCTGAAGTCCTAATGGAAGGAGATTCTTCCTTCCAAAAAATAGTGTACACCTCCTCCTATCATCTCCTCCCAACTTCCTCCGTGCAGAAGTCTTCAAGAAAAGGTAAGTGTAATGTTATTATTTTTTTTAACTGCATGGTACTTTATTTTTGATTGCGTTTTCATATGGTAAATCTTTATTTAATGTTGAAAAAAAACATTTTAATTTAACATTTTTGGGTGTCTGAAACAGATTTAAGGTTTATTTCCATACTTCTTATGGGGAAAATGGTTTTCAGTTTCGTGATTTTCGACTTTCGGCAGGAGCTCTCTGGAACGGATTTACTCACGAAAACTCGGGTCCACTGATATATCAGTAAAAAAAAAATTATTTTTGTTTTAATACTTTTGGGTGCTGGAATGGAATATTCTATTTCAATTTATTTTCTATTGGGGAAATTATTTCGACTACCAGCTAATTTGACTAATGGAGTGGAATTAAAGCCATTGGTCGAGTTCCAATGTACACTACCAGTCGCTGTTTTAACCCCAAAACATGGTTGCTGTTTATTCTTCATTATGCTTATGTGCTGTAGAATTTTTTTTTTTACTGGTACACAACCCAAGTCTTATCATATATAGGATTACACCTTTCTTCAGCAAGATTGGAAGCCACTAGAATTTTGGTATACTATAATGGACGCAATACAAGTATTAAACCCAGGAACTCAAGCCGTTATCCTGGAGTAAGGAGCAAAATAAACACAGCAAAAAACTATGACATATATACATCCTTTCACCAAGTATAAACAGAACATGTACACTATATGGCCCTATGTATCATCAATAGGTTATTAGTGCATGCCACAGTAATCAAGGTAGAAATGCTGGCCACCCTTTTTAGAGACATGACCATGCTTCAATCAGCTTCGAATGAATGACAAGGTGAAAATCAAGTGGTCGCCACGTCACCTCACAATTGCCGAGATCCACCTTCACATTGCTGAACCTAGATGCTGGATAAGATGACCAGAGCCCCATCATCTGACCTTAGTATCTGGTTTGCTGGTTGGTGAGGTAGACCCCTTTTAATGAGGGTTGTGTTACATCGCCTGAATGATAGGAGTTACGTACTCTTTGCATCCACACACCTGGCTTCAAAGTCATAATATTATGATATGGACCCTAAAAGGCTAAAAGAAAAATGACCTGTATGGGATATAGGACCCAACATTATTTATAAGTAACCATTATATAATAATATCTCTCACCTAATTATATTGAAATGAAGGGGACTTTGCTCTAAATGTCAGAAGGACTGATCAACCATATGACTGAGAGGCAGCTGGTCAACCTAGTTTTCTCAATAAATAGTTATACTATAGACACAAAAACACACAAATTAAATAAGTAATTAAAAAGTGTATTTCTTTTGTAAAAGTAAAATTAAGGTGTGGTTTAGAATTGTGAGTAACTGGGATAGTGGTGCTTGGCAACAGTCTTTTGTTTTGGTGGGGAGGAGCTTGGGAGCTTCACCTCTCTCTCCCTCTCTCTGAACCTCTCTCTCTCTGTGGCTGAACCATTCAACCTGGCAGTGATCTCTGGTCCTTCTCCTATCCTTTTGGGCATCATGTGTGCTCCAGGGGGAGTTTTTATAATTTTAGTTTTGGCCACCGCTGTTATTCATTTAATACAGTAGGTGTTTCTTCAAGCTATATCCTTCATAGTATCACATGAAGTAATACTGTGTTAGCAATGGAGGAGAAGGCTTGTTTTCTCGGAGCTTGGTAAGTGATTGTCTGGCAGCGGAGGGCAGTGTTTGGGTTAGCAGGGCTGTCTTCTTAGATCTTCTAATTTTGGTCAAGATTTGGGTTACATTCATAGTATCATGGGTCATGTGTGTGTCTATTACGTGGGTATCATGTAGTTGAACATTCACTAGGCCCATTCACAAGTTTTGAGAGCGATTTTTTTTTGAGAAAGAAGAGCTTAGGAAACCGTTGCTATGGCCGCTGCCGCTGCATAATATAATGATTACCCGCCCTTATTGTGTAGTATTTGAAAAAGAAAATAACTTACAAAAACTGATCATTGGCCTCAGTGCCATAAAAGTTACTCCTAAAAAGAAAAATAGCAAAATAATTAAAATAGTACCTAAAAAAGTAAATAGAAAAATAACCGGGTGACGGCAGTCGGCGATGTTACCATATGTTGTTCAATTTTGGCAAATTTTCACACCTCCATATCTCGGAAATTAATTGACGTAAAAATTTTTTTGTTATTAGCCTATACATGTTTAGAAAAAAAATAATCTTAATTTCATAAGAAAAAAAAATTTTTTTTTTTTTTTAAATTTTGCCTACCCTGAGAACGAGTTTCGGAGAGGGCCTGTCGACCCTCAAAGGTTAAAGGAAACATAGTGGTAAACATATTTATAAGGCATGGTGAGGCTGCCATTCATACAAAAAAAGCGGCTGAAAAATATTTGCAGGCCTCCAACGAAGTACAATGAGACAGAAAAGCTTAAAACCTGGAACAAGTGTTAAAATTGTGCTGAAACAGGCCTGTTGTGGAAGAAAATGCCAAACAGGACCTACAATACTCAGGAGTGAAAAAGCAACTCCCAGGACAGAAGCCTATGAAAGACAGCTCACATACTGTTCCACTAGAATGCTAGTGGTGATTACAAAGGAAACCTATGCTCATTATCACTCTGACACTACCAGAGTGTTCAAGAAAAACAATAGCGTCCAAGGGTAATATGTGAGTGATTGTAGAAGATCAAACAGTAAGGCAGAGTCACTAAGGAAATTTTCCAGGACTGGTTTATGGTGAGTTTGACCCTCTCAGTGAAAAATTACCTCCTGGAAAGAAACCTGTCTCACTCCAAGTGCCGTCCTGAAATGGACCAATGAATCCACCTGCTCATCCTCACGATTTTGCAAGAACAATTGCGCGGGAGTTTAGCTTTCAAAAAGTTAAATATTTGCCTCCTAATAACAACTTTCTCCTCCAGCCCAATGGAACCACCGCAAAGTTCATTTCAAACTTAAAAAAACTCTACACAAAAGGATGTGTTTTCAAAAGTGCTCGAAGTGACGACAGACACTTCAAATGACCCTTAAGTGAGTTTGGTAAGACAACATTCAATATCCTCAGATGCATAAACCTTACATAAGGATTTGGGAGGAGTGACTTGCAGGCTTTGAACTCTGCTTGGAGAAAAACTGTGGCCAATTTGTAACAAGAGAGGGATTTGAAGGGTTGTGGCTACCCTCAAGAGCCTATGCTAGTTGTTGGAATCAACTGTGTCACACTGGGAAGTCCATGGGGTTGGAGAGAGTTGTGACAATATGTGGAAGAGTTAGTGCAGACGAACGATGAACAACATTGCAGAGCTGCTCAGAGCTTGAAGGTGCCACCGCAACAGATCACAGCTTCAGCACTGTGCTTCAGAAGCAGGAGGAAGAGAGTTTGGAGAAAGTGCCTTCGTCAAGATTAAGGCAATGTGTTACCTGTTTACATACGTAGCACAGCATTTATGACCCCGAATTTTATCCCTATCACACAGCAGATGCAAACCGTATAGAGCAACATGTACAAAGACACTCTAGAGTCCCATTTAGGGAAATCCTAAGGGCATGTGAGAAACGAGAGCTCACCTGGACAGATATTTTGTCAACTTGGGATTCTAGTGTATCTCACAAGCTTGGTCCTAGTGGCATTTAAAAAACCAAGAAGGGAGGTAACCCAGCAAAGTATTTGGTACCTAGTCTTTATGGAAGGGGATTTCTCCTTCCAAACAATAGAAACTCCCCTGCTTGCTGGAACATCATTCATCATCTCAATAATAAAGGGTAATTGGCATTTAATTTATTGTTTAGTTTGCATGTACCATACATTTCTGTCAAAGGGAAATTAATACAGAGGACCCTCAAGTTTTGGCAGCTCGACTTTCGTGAAATTCTACCCTTTTAGATTTTTATAGGAAAAAATATTGCCTCGATGTTTCATGAAAAACTCAGGATTTCGATACCGTGCCGGAACAAAAGAACATACGAAAGAGAAGGAACACTGCAAAACAGCCTACTGAGAGACCCATGCGGAGCAGGACCCCATACCCCCCCCCCGATTAGACCAATGACTCACCACCGATTATCCGCAATGACCCACCCAGTCTGTCGGTCCCCACTCAAGGATGGAGCACTTACCAGACCCAGCAGCAACAAGCTAGCCAGTCCAACTCACTATCCCACCCACAACCCCAATCATGTATTTATCTAACCAATTATTTAAAACAACACAACGTATTAGCCTCAATAACTGTACTCGGAGTTAGTTCCCCTCATCCCACAATCTCTAATACCAAACCTGTACTTTCCTACATCCTTCCTTAATCTGAATTTTTTCCCAACTTGAAACTCATTGCTGGCGGCCTGTCTTGGCTGGAAATATTCAGCACAACAATTACATCCCCTTTATTATTTCAGTTTTCCATTTATACACCTCGTCATAACCCCCCTAATTCTACGCCTTTCTGAGAGAGTGCAGATTCAGGGCACACTTCAGTTCTATTCCTCATAGGGAAAATACTGATATAAGGGATCATCTATGGATCAACCTCCTTTGTGTACGTTTTTCCAGATCATTATAACCATGTCTGTAAATAAACGGTGATCAGAATTAACTGAGGCCGCATAGTCTAAAATGAGGCCTACCAAATTGATATACAGAGTTGGAAGAAACAACCTTAGGACTTCTATTATTTATACTTTCTAGATCATGAAGCCAAAATTATCTGTTAGCTTTATTGCAAACAACTAAATGCACTGTTGACTTGGATTAGGTTACTGCTAACCAAACTACCTAAATCCGTTATGCAATCCAGTAGTATTAAGATCACAATATATATTTACATTTAGGCATGTTATAAACAGTCCAACATAAAACTTTGCATATTGACAATACAGTAGACCTCCGGTTAACAATATTTTTTCATTCCAGAATATGTACAGGTGCCGAGTACTGACCCCGAATTTGTTCCCATATTAAAAGAGAAAATAGTGAAGTAGATTATTCCATTTCAGACCCCAAACATACACTTACAAAACAACACTTGTTGGGCATAAATAACACATACAAAATTGGTAACATGGGAGTGTGAACGTTAAGCAGGGGTCCCACTGTATTAAACTGCATCTGGCCACTCTCGTCTCCGACCACTGCAATCAGTCTATTCCAAATCATCCAGGAGTGCTCAGAAGAAAAAGCCACGTTAGGCAACTTTCGGAAAAAGTTGTTTAAATTGGGTTTTCAAAAACAAAAGCGGAGTTAAATTTTGAATGTACTTCAAAACCAAAAAGTGATTTGGTTAAAAAAAAAACCGGAAAAACTTTTAAGGGAAGGGGGGTTTGGAAGGGCCCCTGGGCCCCCCCCCCCCCCCATTTATTATATATAAAAATAAAAACCCGGATCTTTCCCAGATTAACCCCCACTTCCTTAAAATTCAGTGTTTTTGACAAGAACAAATTTCCCGCCGAGGGGGAACCCAATTCTACATTTTAAGGGTAAAACTTTACTTCCCCCTTTCCCCTTTCGTCCTTTTGGAAAAACAGGCGAAAGTTCGGGAAAAATTCAATTTTAAATCTTAAAAAAAATGTGGGTCCTGCTTGGGTTCAGTTCCCAAACGAACACTGAAAAAACATGCAGCTTTTAAATAAAGGTTGGGGAGATGTTATAATAGATATATAAAATATATAAGCAAGAAGGTTTTCCTCCAATCCAACCTTAAAAAAAAAAAAAAAAAAAAAAAAAAAAAAAAAAAAAAAAAAAAAAAAAAAAAAAAAAAAAAAAAAAAAAAAAAAAAAAAAAAAAAAAAAAAAAAAAAAAAAAAAAAAAAAAAAAATCACTTGAAAAGCTTGTCCAAGTTTTTCGTACCAAGATGCCAGTGTTGCAGTGTCCTGACAAGATGAACATAACAATGGATACACCTACCGACAGTTGTGGTAAGGACACTTAATGCACAGTTAGACACTTATTCCTGAACGACTGAAGAAGCCTACTGTGTAGGCGAAACGTTTCGGAATAAAGTTGTCTAACTGTTTGCATATGTGTCTTACCTAACAACCTGTCGGTATTGTATACCATTTTGATGTTCATCTTGTCAGACACTGCAACACGTGGCATCTTGGTACAGAAAACACCTTGGACAAGCTTTTCAAGTGAGAAGGGTTGGATCTGAGAGGGACATGACCTCTCAGTTGCCTCTCACTACTACTACTATACTACTACACTACTACTACCCTGCACCTCTCCTTCCGACAGTATTTAAGTCTCCGCACTGTCGCTTGATCTTCAGATAGTTCCTGACTATGAACTGAACTTCTCCAGGCCGAGGGACTGACAACCTCAAATTCTACGACTTTAAGGGTGATGGACTGATTACATCGTCTTCACATCTCTACTGTTCCTGCCTACTTTCTGTATTCGACTGAAGAAGCCTACTGTGTAGGCGAAACGTTTCGGAATAAAGTTGTCTAACTGTTGCATATGTGTCTTACCTAACAACCTGTCGGTATTGTATACCATTTTGATGTTCATCTTGTCAGACACTGCAACACGTGGCATCTTGGTACAGAAAACACCTTTGGACAAGCTTTTCAAGTGAGAAGGGTTGGATCTGAGAGGGACATGACCTCTCAGTTGCCTCTCACTACTACTACTACTACTACTACTACTACTACTACCCTGCACCTCTCCTTCCGACAGTATTTAAGTCTCCGCACTGTCGCTTGATCTTCAGATAGTTCCTGACTATGGAACTGAACTTCTCCAGGCCTGAGGACTGACAAACCTCAAATTCTACGACTTTAAGGTGATGGACTGATTACATCGTCTTCACATCTCTACTGTTCCTGCCTACTTTCTGTATTCGACTGAAGAAGCCTACTGTGTAGGCGAAACGTTTCGGAATAAAGTTGTCTAACTGTTGCATATGTGTCTTACCTAACAACCTGTCGGTATTGTATACCATTTTGATGTTCATCTTGTCAGACACTGCAACACGTGGCATCTTGGTACAGAAACACACCTTGGACAAGCTTTTCAAGTGAGAAGGGTTGGATCTGAGAGGGACATGACCTCTCAGTTGCCTCTCACTACTACTACTACTACTACTACTACTACTACCCTGCACCTCTCCTTCCGACAGTATTTAAGTCTCCGCACTGTCGCTTGATCTTCAGATAGTTCCTGACTATGGAACTGAACTTCTCCAGGCCGAGGGACTGACAACCTCAAATTCAACGATCTTAAGGGTGATGGACTGATTACATCGTCTTCACATCTCTACTGTTCCTGCCTACTTTCTGTATTCGACTGAAGAAGCCTACTGTGTAGGCGAAACGTTTCGGATAAAGTTGTCTAACTGTTGCATATGTGTCTTACCTAACAACCTGTCGGTATTGTTATACCATTTGATGTTCATCTTGTCAGACACTGCAACACGTGGCATCTTGGTACAGAAAACACCATGGACAAGCTTTTCAAGTGAGAAGGGTTGGATCTGAGAGGGACATGACCTCTCAGTTGCCTCATCACTACTACTACACTACTACTCTACTACTACTACTACCTGCACCTCTCCTTCCGACAGTATTTAAGTCTCCGCACTGTCGCTTGATCTTCAGATAGTTCCTGACTATGGAACTGAACTTCTCCAGGCCGAGGGACTGACAACCTCAAATTCTACGACTTTAAGGGTGATGGACTGATTACATCGTCTTCACATCTCTACTGTTCCTGCCTACTTTCTGTATTCGACTGAAGAAGCCTACTGTGTAGGCGAAACGTTTCGGAATAAAGTTGTCTAACTGTTGCATATGTGTCTTACCTAACAGTACCAGTCCTACACCAAATGGTAAAAATACCTTTAAGAGTTTTATCTGTTACTACTGTAACAAAACTGGACACACACAAAAGTTTTGCTGGTCAAGGCGGCGAGATCAGGAAAGGGAGGAACCACCCCAGAGGACACTAACTGCAGAGATACATCCAGTTGCCTGCATTAGGTCTTCAAGGCAAGGTGAGGAGGAACCTTTGGATCTAGACCCCAGGATGTGTATATTTTCTAGTAGATCCACAGTTGGTTTGCAAAAGGATGTAGGCAGAGTTGAGAACATACTGTCCTTGAGAGATGGATGTAGCACCTACTCTTTGCTACGTGCTGGAGTGCTGCCAGTGTCTAAGGATACCTATACTGGAGTAGATATATTGTTGAAGGGTATTACGGGTTCAACCATAAGGACACCTGTACACAAATTATGGGTAGAATCTGCATACCAAGTTGGCTATCTCCCTGTAGGTATCTCAGATGAAATTCCCTTCAAAGGGGGTCGACCTCTTATAGGGAATAATGTTATGGGCCTGTTAGACAGTGAGGAACAACTAGTTTGGGGGAAACCAAGTCCGAAATGTTGGGAGGAAATGGCTAGGAAAACCCTGCCAGACCTTCTCCCTGATGGTTCCACCATGAGAAGCATGGCTCATGATCATGCTACCAACAGTCTTCATGATATTTCTCATGAGGATGGTGAGGGCTTAAGTTTGGTAACTCTGCTTTCTGATGTTGAACTGCAGTCAACTGAAGAAAAGGATGTTCCAGCCAGAGCTGAGCATGATTGGAGAATGGATCAGTTAAATAGTGTGAGAGAGGCTGCACCTGCTAGGGTGCAATTAATTTCTGTGCAGGAAAATGTCGCTGTTGCTGAGGAAGAGATTTTACAGTTAAATAAGTGTTTTCATTTCAGGGAGGAAACTCTTATAAAGAATTCACCTCTGTTTGCAGTATCGATGGAAGGAGAACGAGGGCTTTGTCCCCAGGTGGTGATGTCCAAGGTTTCCAGGCACTTCTTCTGGTCTCAGCTGTGGGAGACTGTCAGAGAGCATATTGAGACCTATCATGCCTTTCAAATTATAGGGAAATCTAGTTGAAGTATTAAACCTGTTCCCCTTCAGCCGATTTCAGCACTAGGTGAACCCTTCAGCAAGCTGGTAGTGGATGTCGTTGGCCCACTCCCAAGGACCAGAATGGGAAATAATTATTTACTAACAATAATTTGCTCCACTACCAGGTACCTGGAAGCAGTCCCTCTGCATAAGATAACTGCTCATGTAGTCTTAAGGGTTTTGATGAAGTTCTTTTTTCATGTTGGTTTTCTTCAAGCAGCACAAACAGATCAAGGGCCTAACTTTACCTCAAAGTCTTTTAGAAATGTTTTGAAGGGACTAAAAGTAGAGCCTCAGTGTTCAACTGTGTATCACTCTCCATCTCAAGGGGAAATAGAGAAATTACATCAAACCCTCAAGACAATGATGCAAGCCTATGGTATAGACAATACTAACAACTGGGATGAGAGGATCCCTTTCTTTGTATTTGCTGAGTGGGGAAGCACTCTGGAATCTCTGAGCTATTGGCTTGGGGAGGATGGTGATGCTCCCCCCTCAGAGCTTTTTCTCAGTTTCAGACACTGTTTGGCTCGTATGAGGTGGATGGTACCAGTGAACGTGCCCATCAACCAGACCAGGATGATGATGTGGGACCATAATGTGGACCATGATACTCTGGAGGCTGGAGAGGAAGTGCTGATACTGGAGCCAATTCATGTAAAAATCTGAATGGCAAGTTGCTGTGAGCTGAACATGTTGTGGGGGAAGTTCCCAGGGGTTAGATATAAAACCCACACCCCCAAGCAAGAAAAGAATGAGTATAGTGTACACAGTAACCGGTTAAAGGGTTTGAAGTTATGTCAAAAATTCAGAGACCAATGTATTAATGGAATGTAAAGGGCTGCAAAACAATAATCTGTATGAAATACCAAAAGTGTATTTAAGAAATAACATGTGTGTAAAAGATTTTGGGAAATGCATGCTTGGTTTTAATGAGAAAAATGTTGGAGAGTTGGCTCAGCCACCTTGGAACTTTATAAAAGTTTGGGATGTCAGTAATGGGGAAAAGTTGAAACTCCATGAAGAAATTGTTAAGGAAGCTGAGCCAATTCAACAATTTTTGTGTGGGAAAAATCTGTATGAAAAATTGGAGATGGAGGAAGAAGTGAAATTCTTCCAACGCCAGTTTGTAGTGCTTAGTGAGAGTCAGGTGGGCATTCCCCATGCTTCATGGTTCCCAAATTAGATGGCACCCTGGGCATAAACACTGACTACCACAAAGTACATTAACAACTAAGGTTTACAGGGTTAGAAAGATTGATACTTATGCACTAAAAGATGCAAACATTTTAAATAAGCTAAAACATGGAAGATGTGATTTCCATGGTCTGTGTTCCAGTACCATTTTAATGTGTGTAATGCAAATTGTGTTCATTGTGTGCTTAAAATTTGTGTGTGAGATGGAACATGATGGTATCTGTGTAAACTTAATGTATCCAACCTGGGTGCAAAGAGATGTCTTTGGTGTTGTTGTTGCACTGCGAGAGGTTGCAGAACTGTTACTATCAATGAGCAACCTTCTAAATTTAAATGTCAACATTTTACCACAGGAAAGAATTTTCATTTTGGGGCTGGCTATTCAGCATTTGTACATGTCTCAGGATCTCTTCACCCTGTTCCTGTGTATAGTGACTAAAATCAGACTCTTAGAATGGGCTTTGTTCCTACAGCCTTTTAATTTGAAAGTTAAATATATAAAAGGCTCAGAGAATGTGGTTGCTGATGCTCTCTCTAGATGTTTCATGTAGATGCATGGTGCATACTTTGTACATAGTGTTTGTCTTGTGCTGACCTTGTTGTTTTTGCAGTGGTGAACTCTTAGCGAGCCTGAGTACTCTCTACCAGCCATCTGACTGTGAAGGGGTCGAGTCAGAGCCAAAAGTGTGACGAGGGTCAGGGTGTAAGTAAATGTGAGTTGAGGCAGTGGTTGACAACCTTCGGTAACATGAGACGTTCAGGAAGGTATGTGATGTTGTGTCTTGGTGTGCTCTATATACAAAACGGCCCGACGGTTGCCTTTGTGGTCCCCTGGACCCCTCCATATTCTATGTCAGCCCTCTTCATAAGTTTGGAGGATCTGTGTGGAGTGGGACCTCGGAAGATGGGCTTGAGTGCCTGACCATGTTAAGGATCGTGAGTGTTGACTGGAAGTCTCACTGTTTGGTTCGGCCACCAAGTGAGAGACACCTTGACATGTTTTGTGAAGTTTCCTGCCTGGTGTACACCTGACTGCTCTGGGTTTGGCTCTACTCTCGTCTCCTGATCAGGAAGATGCCACCCTGGAGTACCAGTTGCTTGCTGGATTACCGTAGCAGAGGCACAGGCCTGTTGGTGCGGGCTTTCACAGTGGGCATTGTGTGCAATTTTTGCATTGTAATGTGTATTGTTTAAAAGCCACTAAGATTGTAAATAGTTACACCCTTGAGTATATGGGTATGGTTAAAATGCTTTTATAAAAAATTCTGCAATCTGTTGTAAATAACAGTAAAGTGAGGAGTAGTTATGGTGCTAGGAAATATGTAGCATTTCTAGTAGTCTTGTTTACCGCCTTCAGACTTAAGCAATATACTTTTTACTAGCCGTATCCTGAGGGACACGGCTAGCTTTTGTGAGACTTCGTCTGGAGGTGGGGGTGTTATGGGGATATAGGACCCAGGACAGGCCCCCATGTTACGTTGGTTTGTCCCTTATTACTTTGATTGTAAGGTTCTCACTACATGTTCTAGTGTGGGGTAGCTTTTACTTAATGGCCTTATTTGTCTAGGGGTAATACTTACATCATGGCTGATCATCTTGAGTGTCTCTGATACCTTTTCACCAGCCCTCTTCACAGGTTATGTAAACTACTACTATAAAAATATAACTGTATTCTCAATAGATATGTACAGAATATACAATCACAGCCTCCATTTTCAAAACAAATCTACACACTCCATCCTGTGCTCCACATGGTGTGTTCCAACACTCTTCCTTCTCTCTCCTTGACATAACTCTGGGCTAACCAGTGTTTTGACACACTTTAGTCACCCTGGGTATGGTGGCCAAAACTTAAATTATAAAAACTCACCCCTGGAGCACACATGATGCCCCAAAAGATAGGAGAAGGACCCAGAGATCCTGCCAGGTTGAAGGTCAGCCACAAAGAGAGAGAGTCAGAGAGAGGGAGAGAGAGAGAAGCCTACCTAAGCTCCTCCCACCAAAACAAAAGACTGTTGCCAAGCACACTTCTCCAGTACCACAATTCTACCACACCTTAATTTTACTTTTACAAAAAGAAATACAACTTTATAAACTACTTATTTAAATTGTGTGTTTATGTGTCTATACCTGGAGTTTACCTGGAGAGAGTTTCGGGGGTCAACGCCCCCGCGGCCCGGTCTGTGACCAGGCCTCCTGGTGGGATCAGCCCCCTGAAAAACCAGGTGTTGTTCTGGCTGACGAAAAACCAAACGTACGAGCCCAGCCGGCTGATCAGGAACTCCCTTTGGGTTTTGGCTTGCCCATTTTGCCAGCTTGAAAAATCCCGGGGTCTTTTGGGTTTTAAACCCCCCTTATGTGTGGGGAGGCAGTTGAACAGTGTGGCCCCTTTGGACACTTTTTGTTTTGGTTTTTTCGTGCTAGTGACCCCCCTCCCTTTTCATTGGGGGGAGGGTGCATCGTTGCCAAGCCCTTTTGCTTTGAGGGAGTGATTTTTTTTTGAAGTTCGGAAATAGCCCCTTTTAGGTTTTTCCCAGGTGTATAAAATTCTTGATCTCTCCCTCCGGGTTTTCAGGGAAAAAAGGGTTTTTAAAAACCTCAAGGGGTCCCAGAAATTGGGGTTTGTTTTATCTCCTTTTTATGGCCCCGGTGAAAGTTCTTGTAATTTTCTGGGGTCGGCAATTTCACCTCCCTTGAAAGGTGGGGTTAGAGTGCGGGGAAAATATTCCAGCCTTGGTTTAGAAAAAAGTGCCCTAAAAGAGTGCCCAATTCATGGGCGGGGGCCTCCCTGTTTTGAAGGTTCTCTTTTATCCTTCTGTCATTTTTTCTAGCAGAGGATTTAAAAAATTTTTTAGGGCCCTTTGAAGGTGGGATCCTCCGCCCATAACCCACTCCCGGTTTTTGATTTTGGTGTTTCGCTTATTTTGGGGGCCGAATTTGTTTTTTAATTTGTAAAAGTTTTTAAATTTCCCTTTTTTGTTTCCCATATCGGAGAAATTTGAATTTCTCATGTTGAACTTCATATTGTTTTCTGCAGGCCCACTGAAAGTTTTGGTTTGATGTCCCCCTGGGCCTTGAAGTGTCTGCAAGGGAAGAAACTGTCATGCGATTCGGGTGTCACTTGAAAAGGAAGACACGAGCTGTGGTTTACCCCTTGGGTCTATGTGGGATTTTAGGTTTGAGGAACAATTTGGGAGCTTACTGTGCCTTTTTGGAAACAGAGTTTTCCCGTAGCTCCCCGGATTTACTCTGTTGACGATACCTCTGTGTTCTTTTAGTGGGGAAAATTTATTTTTTCCATCGACCAATTTTTCCCTGTTTTTCCCTTTAGGGGGGAAATTTTGTGCGTATTTTGCCTTTGGGTCACCCCTTGTCAAAGGCTTTTGAAAAATTTCTTTTATATATTACTCTGCATTTTTTTTTGTCTTCTAGTGCATTTGGGGCCCTTGTCGTAGGGGATCCAGTAGTTGAGACAGCAGGAGCGACCTGTTCTAAACCCAGTTGGCCCTGGGGTTTTTAACTGATGGGTTTCTAGATGGGTGGTGATCTTTTCTTCTTTTGGAAACCCTTTCCCAAAATTTTTTTTGATTTGGGTGTTAGGGCTATTGGTCTGTAGTTTTTTTGCTGTTGTTTTCTGCCCCTTTGGGAGTGGGGCTATGTCTTTGTTTTTGTAACTGAGGGCGACCCCCCCTGTATTTCTCCCCCTCCATAGGATGGGAAAAAGGGTCGTGATTGGGGGGCCCTTTTGCAGTTTTTTGATGAACACAGGGGTTCCCTGAGTCTGGGGCCCCCGGGGGAGGGGTTTGGGGATGTCTTTATCGCCTGTTCGAAGTCATTTGGCGTCAGGATAAAATCGGATAGGCTTGTGTTAATCAAATTTTTGTGGCTCTCTCATAAAAAATTCATTTTGATCTTCGACTCTCAGTCTGGTTAGCGGCTTGCTAAAAACTGAGTCATATTGGACTTGAGTAGCTCATCATTTTCCTTGCTGTCATCTGTGTAGGACCCATCTTGTTTAAGTAGGGGCCCAATACTGGACGTTGTTCTCGATTTTGATTTGGCATAGGAGAAGAATACTTTGGGTTTCTTTCGATTTCATTTATGGCTTTTAGTTTCTTCCCGCGATTCCTGACTCCTAAAGGATTCTTTTAGCTTAAGTTCGATGCTTGCTATTTCTCTGACCAGTGTCTCCCTGCGCATTTCTGATATATTGACCTCTTTAGCCGCTCTGTTATTCTTTTCCGTCGCCTGTAAGGGAGCGCCTGTCTCTTTCTATTTTACATCTACTCCTCCTTTTCTTAGAGGAATAAGCCTTGTGCATACATCGAGTGCCACGAGTTAATCTGTTCTAGGCATAAGTTTGGGTCTGTGTTGCTTAGTATATCTTCCCAGCTTATATCGGTTAGGACTTGGTTTACTTGGTCCCACTTTATGTTTTTGTTATTGAAGTTGAATTTGGTGAATGCTCCCTCGTGACTAGTCTCATTTTGTCGGTCTGAGGCTCCACGCATACATGTCTGAACCTAAATTATGTTGTAAATCTGAGTATATGGTTTTGATATGGTGACATTTCTTATCGGGATCATCATTGTTAGTGAAGATGAGGTCTAGTGTATTCTCCAGTCTAGTAGGCTCTATTATTTGCTGGTTTAAATTAAATTTTTGTGCAGAGATTTAAAAGCTCGTGTGAGTGTGAGTTTTCATCGAGCTGCCTCCTGGTTTTTATTACTGCAAAAATTTATTATTTGCTATATTCCCCCAAATTTTAGGTGCCTTAAGTTGAAATCCCCAGGAGCAAGATGTTGGGTGCAGGAGCTGGAAGATTTCCAGACAGTGGTCAATTTTTAACAGCTTTTCCCGGGAATTGCTGGGATGTTGCATCCGGAGGCTTGTAGACTACCACAATGACTAGGTTTTGGTTCTCGACCCCTTTACTGCTAAAACTTCCACTAAAGTCATTTGAGGCATTAAGCAGTTCTGGGGCAAACAAGTGACTCTGAATGTACAGGCCAACCCCCCCTTTTGCCTGTTCACTCTGTCACATCTGTATAGGTTGTAACCTGGGATCCATATTTCGTTGTCCAAGTGATCCTTTATGTGGGTCTCAGTGGGAAAACCGCGAACATTGCCTTTGCCTCTGCAAGCAGTCCCCGGATGAAAGGTATTTTGTTGTTTATTGCTGGGTTTAGACCCTGTATATTTGCAAAGAAGAATGTTATCGGACTGGTGGTATTGTTGGTACTGGGGGGGGTTTTTTTTCCGCATTAGTATCTGTATCTGTTGGTTTTTGGGGTGGAGGCCATCGACTGTGGTTCCCCTCCAGGAATGACTGGATTTGGTGTACGATTTCTGCCATTTCCTGCCAGTTTTTTTCCTTCCTGGCACTAAAAAAAACCCCTCCCTCTTGAGTGGCTTTTGGTACCCAGGTTTTCCCATGGCCTGGATGTTTTGTATCTTTTTGTCCCCTTTAGATGGTATGCCTGGCAATTTAAGTTATAGCACAGTCTTTCCTGTACTGAGAGGTCCCCATTTCAGGGTGAAAAAGCTTACAGGAAGGGAGTTTGCATTTTCCTGTTGTCATATGGGCATGAATTTTCTAGGGTGGTCATAGTTGCATGTTCCCACCCTGTTTTCCAGATTTCCCATGCCAGCAGATACAAGTGCATAGTATGTGCACGGGCTTGGTTTCCGTTTGCCTTGGGTTTCTGTGACTGTATTCCCTGTTGGTGATGTTTCCCTGTCTTATTCCTATCCTCCTTAGCACCAACATGGAGCTCCCACCAGTTGTTTTTGGTAATTTATCCTCACTATTGCTATTGGAGTCCTCTTGTTTGCTATTTCTGCGGTATTTCTGGTTTGCAATATTGGTTTTATCTTATCTTTGACTACACTTGTTTCCCTACTATGGCTCTGTCCTTATGAGGTCATTTATATGTATTCCTTCCTGCGTATAATTCCGACTACCCGGAAAAAATTCCAGCTTCACCATTACTGTCTACCAGGACAGTATCTCCAGCTTCACCATTTCTGTCTCCCAGGACAGCACCTCCAGCTTCACCATTACTGTCTCCCAGGACAGTATCTCCAGCTTCACCATTACTGTCTCCCAGGACAGCACCTCCAGCTTCACCATTACTGTCTCCCAGGACAGCACTATCAGCCCTACATTTACTGACTACCAGGACATCACCTCCAGCCTTACAGTTTGTGACTACATGGCCAGTATCAAGGGCAGTACCATTCAGCCCGGACTTTTTATGTTCCCATCTGTTGTAGTATAACCTATTATATTGAGAAAAATAGGTTTGACCCAGCTGCCTCTCAGTCATAAGGTTGATCAGTCCTTCTGACATTTAGAGCAAAGTTCCCATCAATTCAATATAATTAGGTATTATTATAGTAACTGTTACTTATAAATACATGTTGGGTCCTATATCCCCATAACAGTCCCCAAAGTTAATGTAATAAGATCATTTAAAAAAAATCATGCAGGAAATCTAAACAACCCTCTTATGCTAGAAGGCTTATTGAAACTGGGATTTTTTTTATTTTCCTGAAATAAGTGTACAAAAATTGAAGAATATAAAACTGTTTATAAAATGTAGTGTTGATGTGACTATTAGAAAAATTTTACATGACAGAAGAACGAACACTCACTGAGAGTGCAACATAAAATGGAGGACAAACATAAAACGGGGGTGTATAGTGCTAACTGTGGCAGCAGAGGTAGAAACAAGGTCCTTGTTTTTCTATTTTTCTTTCACCTGAGGTTCCTAACAACATTGTGATGGCCAAGTAAAGACCCACATAACACTGACATGTGGAGACCCACCAATGTTATAAAATCAACTGCAGAAATAGAAATCACCCAAAATACACAATATTATCAAAACCAAGAAGACTCAGTTTCCACAACCATTACCCCACTGCCAAGCGAAGTGAAACTCCTCAACATCTTTCCATTCCATCACCTACAGTTCATCTGAAACCACTGTCAATGAACCAGGGTTAGGGCAACAAAGAAAGATCCAGTAACCAACCAAAGACCCCTAATTTTCCACAGGGGAGAAAGCTTTATCAAGTGTAAACGGTCTCCACTGCTGCCAGTGATGGACGCACCCTCACCACACACTCCACATACACTCACCAGGCTACTTCAATAAATGGGCTGCATCCACAAACATACAAGATATGTCAATTTGAATTTTTCAATACTAGATGTTTAGGAGGAAAATGATATGAGATTTATATTGGAATTATACAATAGACTTATGACTAAGACTCTGTGATTAATCTAAAACTTGTAAAATATATTTGAAAGAAAAGGGATTATTACAGAATAGATAATTAGTTTACACTTAAGCATCTAACAGTACCTTAATTATTTTAAACAAAAGTGAGTTTATGAACTACAGTAGATATTTACAGCAAAAAATAAAGGAGCTAAGAATATAATAATAAAAAAATGTATTAAAAGCAAAATCAGTCGCACAAGGGGTAGTCAATAGCACCTGGAGTCGATTTTAATGGTTAAAATACTGAACTTATTACATGTTAGCACCTGAGAATAACACTTTGATTATTTTAACATTGTGAATTGAACTAAGGCAGTTATATAAGCTAAAATAAAGGAGAAAATATTATAAGGGACTAAATTATGTAATCCTAGCAAATGTCTTACAGGTGTTGAAGGCTCTCTGCTGTTTCGTACCTAGCAAATGTTTTACAGGGTGTGTGAAGGCATCATCTGCTGTTTGTACTCTAGCAAAGTGACAGATAGTCACTATGACAAAATATTGATTTGGAGTAGATCTTATTTGTAAAAATGTATTGGAAGAGGGTAATGGTACCTAGGGATTGGCAGAGAGCACGATAGTTCCTTTGTATGAGGCAAAGGGGATAAAGAGAGTGGCAAAAATTATAGGGGAATAAGTCTGTTGAGTATACCTGGCAAAGTGTATGTTTAGAGTTATTATTGAAAGAATTAAGAGTAGATGGAGAAAGGATAGCAGGATGAACAAGGAGGCTTTAGGAAAGGTTTAGGGGGTGTGTGGACCAGTGTTTACAGTTGGAAACATATAAGTGAACAGTAATTTAGATAGGCTTAAAGAGGTCTTTGTGGCATTTAGGATTGAAAGGCATATGACAGGGTGGATTAGGGGGGCAATGTGGCAGGATGTTGCAGGTGTTATGGTGTAGGGAGGTAGTTTACTGAAAGCAGTGAAGAGTTTTTATTGAGGATAGTGAAGGCTCCAAGTTAGAGTATGTAGGAAAGATGGGAAATTATTTCCCAGTAAAAGTAGGCTTAGACAGGATGTGGTGATGTCACCTTGGTTGTTAATATATTTATAGATGGGGTTGTATGAGAGTAAATGCGAGGGTCTTGGCAAGAGAACGTGAGAGTTAAAAGATAAAGAAATCCACACATAAGAGGGGAGTTGTCACAATTGCTCTTTGCTGTGACACTGTGCTCTTGGGAGATTCTGAAGAGAAGTGCAGAGATTGGTGGATGAATTTGGTAGGGTGTGCAAAAGAAGAAATTGAAAGTGGAATACATGAAAGAGTAGGTTATGAGGAAAACAAAAAGATTAGGTGATGAAAGATTGGATATCAGATTGGAGGGAGCGAGTATGGAGGAGGTGAATGTAATCAGATATTTGGAGTGGGACGTGTCAGCGGATGGGTCTTGAAGAGAGGTGAATCATAGAATTGATGAGGGGGGAAAAGGGGAGTGGTGCACTTAGGAGTCTGTGGAGACAAAGAACTTTTCTCCTGGAGAGCAAGAGGGGAATGTATGAAGGTAATATTAGTTTTACCAACGCACTTATATGGGTGTGAAGCATGGGGGATGAAATTTTGCAGCGAGGATGAAGGCTGGAGCAGTGGAGAAGTCATGTCTGAGAGCAATGTTGTGGTGTGGAATATAATGCAGAGAATTGTAGTTTGGAAGTTAGGAGGAGGTGCGGGGTTGCCAAAAACTGTTGTCCAGAGGGCTGAGGAAAGGGTTTTTGAGGTGGTTCGGACCATCGTGTAGAGACTGAGCGAAACAGAATAACTTCAGAGTGTATCAGTCTGTAGTGGAAGGAAGGCGGGGTAGGGGTCGGCCTAGGAAGGTTGGAGGGAGGGGGTATAAGGAGGTTTTGTGTGTGAGGGGCTTGGACTTCCGCAGGCATGCGTGAGCTTGTTTGATAGGAGTGAATGGAGGACAAATGGTTTTTAATACTTGACGGCTGTTGGGAGTGTGAGCAAAGTAACATTTATGAAGGGGTTCAGGGAAACCGGCAGGCCGACTTGAGTCTGGAGATGGAAGTACAGTGCTGCACTTGAAGGAGGGTGTTATTGTTGCAGTTAAAAACTGTAGTGTAACGCACCTTCTTGGCAAGACAGGGAAGGATGGGATTGTGATTGATGGTTGAAAGTTTTTGTTTTTATTGCCACCCTGCCTTGGTGGGAATCGGCAGTGTGATAATCAAAAAAAAATAAGATTGAGCAACTTATTGCACTATAAAGGAGTAGAGAAAGATGAGGTAGTTGGTGCTAGTAATATGCAAAAGAGAGTTTTGCGGACTCACCACAATAATGTAATAGGAATATACACTAATGTACACACACTATAAAAGGGACTAAAAAAGTAGTGCCGTAAACAGAATTAAATGACAGGTTCAGCAACCTGGTATTAAATTAATTTGGAGTAGGATTTGATTTGCAACACAAAATTATGAGCAATTATAGCGATTAAAAAGTAAAAGTATTTGAGGTAGTGGTATTAGCCAGTAAAAGAAAAAAAAAATAATGCCACAATGATTAATAGTAATGTAGCTATAGTGTACCACATGTATTTTTTTTGTTAACCTATCTAATTTGTTACAGAAAATGTCAGCTTTTCTAAGGGAGGTAGAGAAAAATCATGGTCATTTGAGATGTTTGTACTGGTGTCCTGTTGAAGTTTTTCTAACTATTATTTTCCCATTCCTAGAGTGAACACTGATGTATTTTGTTTTCCTGTTTATTTTCTCAACCTGACAGAGGTTTTTTTGACGTCCCTTTTCTCATTAGGACACTCATGATGACACTCCAATTTTCATTGTAAATGCTGAGTTAATTAAAGTCCTTTTCTTTTATTCTTTGATATGAAGTCTGACCATAATACTGTGTTAACTACTTGTTTTCCTTAGCAAAACGTGTTTCTTTGATTTTCATTGTTTTGCATGATAACTTTTACGTAGTCCTGCATTATCCTGATAGCAGGTTTCTCTTTGCACTGTTTCTGGGTTATGTTCACTAAGGAATTGTGGAACTGTTTATTATAACTGCATCAGACAACTTATCTTGTTCGGTTTTTTCGTCTTGGAAATCAAGTATTCATTCAGTTGAGTGTGCATGTTCTGGATTCCAGTCGTGATTGCTTCTTCAACCTTCATTTTATTGTTGTTGATTTGCTTTCAGTGTGACGGTTATAGCTGTTTTTCAGAGGTATTTTCTGTGTCAAACTTCCCGACTGTAATCTTCTCTTCAGGTTTTGGATCTTGTTCTCAAGGTTTGGTTATCTTGGATTCTCGTCGCACAAGTGTTGCTTTTAATATCTTTCGATGTCTCTTTCTAGAGTGATGATGTAAATCTCTGATATTGTAAGAATAATCATACTGGAGGTTATCATGGGTGAGTCCTTAGAAGGGAGTGGAGTTGGATGGGGGAGTCAGCCATGTTTGTTGTGTTGTTCCCTGTGTTGTAGTGGTTGAGGGAGGTTGAAGATACACCAGCGGCCTGCTGGTGTAGACTAGTTGAGTTTTAGTTCTAGGGTCCTTGTGTATTCTTTTTTACTGATGTTATTTCTTCTGCAATATCCCTTCATAGTATCATAAAGTAGATACTGTGTAGAATGGCGGGGAGAAGGCTTGATTTCCCTGAGCTTGGGTTTAAGCGTTCGTCTGGCAGTGGAGGCAGTGTTTGGGTTAACAGGGCTGTCTTCCTTAGATCTTCTATTTTGTCAAGATTGGGGTACATTCCTAGTATTTTGGGTCAATTTTGTGGTCTACATGGGTTCATCGTAAGTTGTACTTCAATTAGGCCATCACCAAGCTTTGATGAGCGATGGTTTTCCTTGAAGAATAAGACCTCTAGGATGCCGCTGCTTCTGTTATTATTATTATTATTATTATATTATTATTATTATTATTATTATTATTATTATTATTATGATTATAGAAAGAAACAGCACTAGAACAGCAAAAAAAAAGGCAGCACCTAGAAATTGACTATTCCATAAGAAGGACCCAGCAGGACGCCTGCGCCCCATCCACCCCCTCACCCCCGGCGACGCTCACCAACAACAAACATGGGCCGACTCCCCTCACCCACCAACCAAGGCGGTTCGACTCGACAAAAACAACAACCTACCTCTACTACCTCATAGGATTTAACCCATTTGATATGCTCCTAGGTATGACTAATGATCCTGACACTTTTAAAGAATTACATCACCACCTTACGGCGGATAACTTGAATCTTTGTACTGAAAAATATGTCTCTCGGCAAAAATAACAAAACATGAATCTAAGTTATTCACCTTGTGGATAAGTCAACAGCCTTGGAAACAACAGCTAACATCATCTGGATGCTAATTTTGGCAAGACCCTCCAATTCAGTCATAGCCAGTACACAGACCAAATAACATCCATAAACATGACGATTGATGATGACATCAAGGACTGGAAAATAAACATGAATACCCAATTGAACAATTATTTGCTAACCAAGATGGTAAAGGCAGGAGCAAGATAAGCTGCGATGCAGAGTAGTGATAAACATTCCTCTTTTTTAGTGAAATTAAACCATACCAACTGCAAAGTACAACTCTCAGATCATGCACGACCACCTACATGTTTGCTGTGCCAGTGTGGGAAATAAAAGTATCATGGTTACTAGGGAAACCAAGGGAGAAAAAAGTGTTGTTTATGCTTAGATTTCACACCACAAGACAGAAAAAAAAGATTTAATAAGCTTACTATAAAAGCAAAAAAAAAGATACGATACATAAATGAATTTTCTCGCAAGAAACAACAGAACCCTCCTGTACAGAGTGAGAAACAACTGAATCATGAGAATTAATGATAAAATTCACCAGTGCTTTGGTACTTGATGGACAAATTCTAGTAAGAAAAAACAAATGTAGGCTGTGTGTTTACTATATTAAAAATGGAAAATGAAACTAGCCAAAATTCCATCATGATGCAAAACAGTGCCAGAGTCTGACTGTGATATTAGTGTCCAAATCCTTGTTCTATGTTTTGGTATTTATTATGCCATTATTGAACTAATGTTTGTGAACCTATCACCTCCTAGATAGTATTTACTACCTCATATCCCAAGTGTCCTATACAGTTCCTTGTGTGACCCAAATTTGTGTTATCTTTCCATTTCCAATCACAATTTATTATTGGTTAAAAGATACTACTTTTAAGAGTATCAGTATTACCATTTATTCATAATTAAGCACTGTTATAATTCCTTAGAAATTTTACCTAATTTCCCTTTGCTCCCAAACTACCAAATAACAAAACTAGTAGTATTGTGCCTATTTCACTACTGTGCAATTCCTTGCTACCATCCATTCATAGCTAGTATCAAACTATCTCAAATAATATTTCGTTTTTGTGATCATTAATTGACTCAAACTTTTATGCTATAGGCAAATCCTACCTCAGATTTATTTTTATATCATAGTGACTATCTATTTAAAGATTGTTTTCACTACTTAATTTAGTTCCCTTTTACATTTCTCCTGAAATAATTCTCTTACATACCAATCATTGTACTGTGCTTTATTCAGTAATTGCTATACCCCTAGTTTTAATAACAATTAAAGGGCTACCTTCAGATGTATAATATTTTTTCCTCTTTGTCCATTTTGTCACATTAATTAAATACTCCAGGTGTGCTATTGAATTACCTCAGGTGCTACTGATTTTGTTTTTAATACATTCTTTTATTATTATATTCACTAGCTCCTTTACTTTAACTGTAAATATCTACGATATTTCATAAAACTCACATTTGTTAAAATAATTAGGTGCTATTGATGCTTAAGGTGTAAAACTGAATTACTATTCTGTTAATATCCCTTTTTCTTTTAAAAATTTTTTTTCAAGTTCCTCAGAATAATTACAGAGTCCTGTTCATAAGTCTAGTTGTAGATTCAATATTAAATCATATAATATTTTACAAAAGAAAATCTAGTTTGTAAGTCACTCTCAGTCTTATGACTATAGGCAAAGATCCTGATGTAAACTTTCTACTAAATGAATTACATAAATCAAACAGCAACTGTAATTACTATACAGCACACCATATAACTGTCTTTAACTACAATGTCAGATCATTGAGCAAACATTATGATGACCTCACAGCATTACTCAATTCCATTCATTCAAGATATAATCATCACACTCACAGAAACCTGGCTTTAAGCTTGAAATTACAGATGCTATACCATTCCTGGCTATATGGCCATTACAACTGTAGGAAACAGACCACGAGGGGGAGGAAACAGCTATTTACTACTCAAATCAACTCAAATGTATCAATAAATCTTGCACAAGGGATGAACAGGGAGAATATATCATAGCCAAATTCAAATCAAAAGACCTGCAAAAACCCCTCACAGTTATAAACATCTACAAAGTACCACAGTCAAACATTTACCATTTAGTGAAAAAACTAGGCAATCTGATTACTGATGCACTCATGGAATAAAGACCACCTACTACTAACAGGGAGTATCAAACATAAAAATACTACACGACCAGGACCACAAGTAACTTGAATTCACATTACAATGAGAAACTGCCTGTTTCTACAGGAATATCTAAACCTACAAGACTCACAAGACCAAAGTATTCTCCTTAATCGACCACATCTGGACAAACACCATATCCCTTTAAAATCAAGGATAATCACAGAAAACATACCAGACCACTACCAGCCTTTCTCATAAACTAAATCTGGGCAAACTGCCACAGACATTACTGAAGTAACCTTCAGACTACATAAGAGACAGCAGGTTAAAAAACTTTTACAGCAGCTATGAATACATGATTTGGAAAAAATGAGTTGGACACATATGCATTATGAATAATGTATAAATAATTTTCTGAAAAAAAAACACAAAGGCTCTATGACAAACATTGCCCCAAAAAAAAACTAAAATATCACAGCAAAGATACTGAATAATCCCTGGCTAACCCCAAGCATCTTCAAATCATTAACAAAGCACAAACATGGAAAAACATTTATATAATGGGTCAAATAACTAGAGGAACAGTCTAAATGTTACTTGTCAGCTCTTACCAGCTTGATAAGAGATCTAAAAAAATTGTATTATGAAACAGATTACATAACATCAAAGGTGATATAAAAAAAAACTGGATAACTCTTTTCTGAAATTCTTGGCACTAAAAAGTTATTGAAAAAACAAAAACAATCAAACTAACAAAATCAGATGAACCCCAACTCACACCAGTTGAAAACGCAAACAGACTCAATGTTTTCTTCTTACCACAGGAAAAAATCTAGCGAACACCCTCCCCCCCCCCCCCCCCCCCCCCCCCCAAATGCCCCCACACAGACTACCTGATAGGTACCTACCCAAATATGCATATTCCTAGCTCCAACCAACCCAATAGAAGTTATTTGCTCATCATTAAAACACCCTTAAAAACAAGGCAGGAGACATAACAACTTGCTGCTTTTAATGTACAGAAAAGCTTCTCAAGTATTGCACCAATTATTGCAAAACTTTTTAAACAAATCAATTGAAAACATCTACCTTCCCAACAACCTCAAAAAATAGAGAGGGTCACTTCCAATCCACAAAAGGAGGTGACCCAAGCTGACTTGATAATTATAGACCAATATGACTCATACACTGCTCTCTAAATTCTTTTGAAAAAATTAATTCATAGACAGATCAATTCCTACTTGTCTCACCACAACATATTAAAAACCCTTGTCAGTTTTTGATCTGAATAATTAAAAGCCCACAAATGATGCTATCATACACATGCTAGAACTAATAATACCGCACTTGAATAAGAAAGAAACCCCGCTGGGCATTTTCATTGATTTACGTAAAGCATTCGATGCAGCTGACCATGAACTGCTGTTACTCCAAACCAATGCACTATGATATCAGAGGCCACCCTCAACTACCTAACTCATACCTTAGTAACAGAACTCTACATGTGCATGCAAATGGTCCCAAACTCTTCCACCCAATCAATCACAGTAGGAGTCCCACAAGATGCTGTCCTTGTGGCAATCCTCTTTCTCATCTACATCAATGATCTACCAAATGCAACACAGCTACTCAAAACCATATTATTGAGAAGTGTGTAAGTGCTCATAAGTAGTTCACTATGTCTCAAGACTCGACTCGACCTAAACCACTGACGACTAAAAGTCCTCGCATAAATACTTTTGACCAACCTGGCATCAGGAACAGCTTGATTGAACAGTAGAGGAATCGATTCGCCGAATACAATATAACACAGCAGCAGCAATGCAGAATCAGGAACAAGGAGATAACATAATGACCCTAGTGGGGACCATCTGCAGATTCTCCACAAAGTCACAAAACTCATACTACTGAATCTAGTTCAGCATAAGAAAATCCCGGACTGTGGACAGTGCACAGATACCAGTTACGAATAGGTCAGAAGTTACACTCAGGACCTGAGTTTCTCAGAGTTTAAGTGTGACAACAACCTCAGTAAAAAGTCGAACGAAATCACTAAGTCTAGGCTATGCTCTGTGAGCACGAAATCGTAATGAACACGATTGAAACAAACCTACCCAGTGGATTGAACCGCAGTCAGAGAGTCGCGACGGGGCTGGAGTTTTGAGGACTCTCTGACCGCGGGTTCAATTCCCAGCCGGGGTTGGTTTTTTTATGCTCTGTGAATAGAGTTATACAGAACTAACACAAGAGAGTGATAGAGATGACGTTCCAACAAGGCCAGCAAGGAAGAAGCCTGAAGAGGGAGTGTTTGAACCAGCGCCAACAAAGAGGAGAGAGAAGCTAGCCAGAGGCAGGCGTCTCCTCACCCAGGTGAAGTGTGATCACCCACACCATGGTCATGTGACTCTTGTGGGACGCTGTTTCCAGATCTAAAGAAAACCAGCAGAGAAACAAGCGACGGCGGTAGTTAAGGTATTGTTTGCCAATGCAGACAGCTACTCAACACACAAAAATGCTTGATCATAAATAGTGTGATAGACAGGAGATGGGTCACAATATGCTCCAAACATGACAAAACAGTCGCACTAAGGTTGATTAGTGTCTTTCACATGATTACTTCTGTGATAACTCATATCACTTTAATACTAACAATTCAGTATCACCAAATTCAAAACTCTTTTGCCAGGAATTCTTACTTTTACAGTGTCTATTTCACTATAAACTATGCTCCCATACTCGAGCATTACACAGGGCATCGTATCTCTGCATACTGTGGTTTAAGAACATCGTTGTAGAGACAGGATATGACACGGGGAGGCTCGATATAGTATGTGTGATAGGAGACGGATCACAATCGTGCAAAAAACAAACATCATACAGTATTATTTTTTATTGTTTATTTATTTATTAACACCACTGGCCGTTCCCACCAAGGCAGGGTGGCCGAAAAGAAAAACTTTCGCACTCATTCACTCCCTAAACTGTCTTGCCAGAAGGGTGCTTTACCACTACAGTTTTTAACTGCACATTAACACCCCTCCTTCAGAGTGCTGGCACTGTACTTCCCATCTCAGGGACTAAAGTCCAGCCTGCCGGTTTCCTGAATCCCTTCATAAATGTTACTTTGCTCCACACTCCAACAGCACGTCAAGTATTAAAAACCATTTGTCTCATTCAATTCCTATCAAACATGCTCATGCATGCCCGCTGGAAGTCCAAGCCCCTTTGCACAACAAAACCTCCTTTTACCCCCTCCTCAACCTTTGCTAGGCCAACCTACCCGCCTTCCTTCCATACAGACTGATACACTCTTGAAGTCATTCTGTTTTGCTCCATTCTCTCATGCATGTACCGAACCACCTCAACAAACCCTTCCTCAGCTCTCTGGTCAAACAGTTTTGGGCAATCTCCACCTCCTCCTAATTCCAAACTACGAATTTTCTGCTTATATCACACCACACATTGCCTCAGACATGACATCTCCACTGCCTCAGCCTTCTCCTCACTGCAACATTCATCACCATGCTCCACCATACAGGGAAGCATGGTAAAACTATACTCTCATATATCCCCTCTTTACTTCCAAGGATAAAGTTCTTTGTCTCCACAGGACTCTATGATTCACCTCATCTTTCGTAGGACCATCCGCTGACAGTCCACCCCAAATATCTGAATACATTCACCCTCCTCCATAACTCTCTCCTCCAATCTGATATCCAATCTTTCATCACCTAATCTTTGTTATCCTCATAACCTTATATTTCCTGTATTCCACTTTCAATTTTACTTCTGTCACATACCCTACCAAAATTTCATCCCCAACCTCTGTCAACTTCTCTTCAAAATCACCCAAGAGCACAGGGTCATCAGCAACAAGAGCAATTGTGACAACTCCCACTTTATGTGTGATTTTTATCTTTTAAACTCCACACCTCTTGCCAAGGACCCCTCGCACTTACTTCTCTTACAAACCCATCTATAAATATATTGAACAACCACGGAGACATCACACACATCCTTGTCTAATGGCCTATTTTACTGGGAAATAATCTCCCTTTTCCTACATACCCTACTTGAGCCTCACTATCCTTGTATTAAACTCTTATGCTTTCAGTAACTAACATCTATACCATACATCTGCAAACATCTGCCACATTGCCCCCTTATCAACCCTGTCATACGCCTTTTCCAAATCCATAAATGCCACAAAAACCTTTTAAGCCTTATCTAAATACTGTTCACTTATATGTTTCACTGTAAACACCTGGTCCACACCCCCTACCTTTCCTAAAGCCTCCTTGTTCATCTGCTATTCTATTCTCCATCTTACTCTTAAACTCTTTCCAATAATAAACTCTACATCACTTTACAGGTATACTCAACAGACTTATCCCCTTATAATTTTTGCACTCTCTTTTGTCCCCTTTGCCTTTATACAAAGGAACTATGCATGCTCACTTGTGCTTTATAGTTATCTGTTTACATTAATGTTTTATCACTGATTTCATCATTGCTTAGATAATCTTAAGTTAATTTTAAGCCAGCCCGTAATGCCATGCTTAGGTACACCCTTGGCTTTGGCATGCTGCTCTTATCTGGATTTTTTTGTACCTCTGTATGTGTGCTCAAACTGTTAATAAATAAATAAATAAATAAATAAATGCTCTCTGCCAATCCCTAGGTACCTTACCCTTTCTGTAATTATTAAATACCCCCCCGCCACCCCCCCCCCCCCCTCCAAAACTAATCCCACCTGTTCAACATTCACTATCTTTATCCCATCAATCTCAGCTGCCTTACCCCCTTTCATTTTACTTACTGCCTCAGGACCACTTCCCCCACACTCACAACTGGCTCTTCCTCACTCCCTACAAGATGTTATTCCTCCTTGCCCTATACACAAAATCACAGCTTCCCTATCTTCATCAACATTCAAAACAATTCCTCAGAATATTCCCTCCATCTTCCCAATACCTCTAAACTCTCAATTAATAACTCTCCTATCCTATTTTTACACTGACAAATCCATTTGATTCTCTAGGCTTCCTTAACTTGTTAATCTCACTCCAAAACTTTTTCTTATTTTCAAAAAAATTTGTTTGAAACATCTCACCACTCTCTCAATTTGCTCTCTTTTTACATTGCTCACCACTCTCTTAACCTCTCTGTTTTTCTCCATACACCTCCTTCCTCCTTGCACACTTTCTCATTTATGCTAAACTTTTTCTCCCATACTACTCTCTTTACATCATAATTCCACCAATTGACTCCTCTTCCCTACTGCTCCCACTTTCCTGTAACACCAAAACTTCTGCTGAACACTTCTTTAATGCTACATTTTTAACAACCCCATACCTCCGACCCCATAGCCTATGCTCTCATATAGCCCATCCTATCCTCCAATAGTGTTTATATCTTTATCCTAACTACCATACCCTCCTCTTTTAGTTTATAACCTTCACCTAGCTCTTCCTGATGCTTCTATTTCTCTTGTATCCCATCTACTTTTACTCTCAATGTAGCTACAAAAAAAAACTAAAAAGTGATCTGATATATCTGTGGCCCCTCTATAAAATATGTACATCTGAATGTCTACTCAACAGTCTTTTTATCTACCAAACACATAATCCCACAAACTACTGTCATTTTGCCATAATCATATATTGTATACTTTAATTTATCCTCTTTGTTCTTAAAATAGTATTAACTTATAACTAAACCTTCTTTCTATACAAAGTTAATCAAGGGGCTCCCATTATCATTTACACCTGGCACCAAACCTTACCTACCACACTCTCTCTAAAAAGTTTCTCCTACCTTTTAGCATTAGGTCCCCTACACAATTTACTCTCTCACTTTGTTCCAAAGGTTTCCTATACATTCACTTAACATCTCCAAATCTCTCTTCTCCTTACATTCCTCTTTCTCAGGTGCATACACGCTTATTATGACCATTTTTGCATCAACCTTTATTTAATCCGCATAATCCTTGGAATTTACACATTCACATTCTCTTTTGCTCTTCCATAAACTGATCCTTCAACATTATTGCTACCCCTTCTTAGCTATAATTCTCTCAGATGCTCCAGATTTATCCCATTTATTTCTCCCACTGAAACTATCCTACCCCTTCAGCTTTGTTCGCATAGGGCAGGACATCAACTCTTCTTTTCTACTAACATCAGCAATCATCTGTTTTTGTCATCCGCATACATCCGCACACATTCAAGCATTCCAGTTTTATAAGTTTTTCTTTCTTTTTTAGTATATGTTTTACAGGAGATGAGGTTACTGCCATTGCTCCGGCATTTTAGTCGCCTCATATGACAAGCATGGCTTAGGGAGGAGATTTCTTTCCACTTCCCCATGGGACAACAGCAAGAGACAAAGAAGAACAAGAGCTATTTAGAAAAAGGAGAAAAAAACCTTAGTGTATGATGTATATATATATATATTTATATATATATATGATATATATATATTTTATATATATATATATATATATATATATATATATAGTGATCCCTCGCTTTTCGTAGTGCTCGGCAATCGTAAATTTCACCAACATGGGGTTATTTTCGTATAAAAATGGACTCGCTTTTCATAGGATGCTAGCGAATAGTAGTTCGTCCGGGACGCGTACGCACGGTGTGAGCCGGGGCGGCCTCCTTACACAGCCAGTCTGGAATTGTTTACCAGTGAGTGAAGGGTCCCATCAAGTGCTCCTATGAAAATAGTTCATAATATTCCACTCATTTTAGTGCTTGCAAGTTACTAAATAAGCTACCATGGCTCCTCAAAGAAAAGCTCCTAGTGCCAGTCTGTGGGTAAAGAAGGGGAGATATATGTACATGACAAAGTCTTGGGCCATTTTAGGGAAATAGTGTTAAAGAGACTCCAGAGAAAACAGAGTTCTCTCCACAGTTACTTTGTGAGACAGGACTAGAGTGAACTTCTCTAAGTGGTCCCTAGTGGCATTAGAAACAGAGAAGAGAAGCAATCCCCAGAGAAGCAATTGGTACCTGACGTGTTGATGGAAGGGGATTCCCCTTCCAAACTGTAAACAATCAATCTCTCTCTTCATCCAGTTCCTCAAACACTAAGAAGATCTAATAGTTAAGGTATGTGTTATGCTGTTAATGTTTCATTCATCATTTCCCATTGTCATTGCTTATGTACTACATGTATATTTCATATAAAAAAAATTTCTGTTTTAAATACTTCTGGTGTCAGGACGGAATTAATTGTATTTACATTATTTCTTATGGGGAAAATTGATTCGCAAATCATAAATTTCATTTGTAGTTAGCTCCTCCAGGAACGGATTAATTACGAAAAACGAGGGACCACTGTATGTTTATATATATATAATATATTTATTTATATAATATTATATATATATATATATATCATATATATATATATATATAATATATTATATATATATATATATGTCGTGCTGAATATGTAAAACTGGTCAATTAGCAAGAACTCATTTTAAAAATTAGTCCTTCTAAAAATTTTTCTTATACGTTAAAAGATATATTTTTTTCATTATTGTTAATGTAAAAATTTTTAGTTTTGCAGGCAAAAGAATCTTGAAAACTTACCTAATCTTATTATAACAAGAACAATTTATTTTAGCCTAACCAACACTAAAATATTTTTTTAATTTGTTTACAGTAATTTCATATAAGCAAACACGGTGAAATATATTTTTTTTCGTTAGGTTAGAATGATTTTGGATAATATTGCATACGACAAATTTTCATTGTCCATATATGGCAAGATAGGGAAGCGATGCTATTTAAGCAAGATCGCCAAGTTCTGCCTATTCGGCATGACATATATATATATATATATTACAGTGGGACCCCGCATAACGATTACCTCCGAATGCGACAATTTGTAAGTTGTTATTTATGTAAGTGCGTTTTGTACGTGTAATGTTTGTGGGTCTGAAATGGACAATCTACTTCACAATATTTCTTATGGAACAAATTCGCGTCAGTACTGGCTCTGAACATACTTCTGGATGAAAAAAATATTGGTTAGCCGGGGGGTCTCTGTATTATCTATTATTTTATATATATATATATATATATATATAATATTATATATATATATATATACAGTGGACCCTCGCATAGCGCTATTAACCCTTGAGGGTTTCAAGCCATACTAGTACGGCTTACGACCCAGGGGTTTTTGTTTAGACGTACTAGTACGCTCTAAATTCTAGCTCCGTCAAATCTAGTGGGCAGAAAGCTGTAGGCCTCAATATGAAGATGGGTCTATGTGGTCAGTGTGCTTTGTATAAAAAAAATTCCTGCAGCACACAGTGCCATAATGAGAAAAAAAACTTTGACAGTTTTTTTTGGAATAAACTGCAACTTTGCACTGTATTTTCGTATAGTATTTATGTTGTATTCTAGTTTTCTTGGTTCATTTTAATAGAATGGAAGGCATATCACAGAAAATTGAGATGATTTGCCTCCAAGCTTTTAAAAATAGGTGCCCTTAACTAGTTTAAAGCAAAAAAAACCCCCAAAAGGGTTTTTTGGGGGGGATTTTCCCAAAAAACCCCCTCTCCTCCCCTTTTAAAACTGAAGCCCAAAAAGGGAATGTTTGTGTAATGTTTCTTTAATTTTAATTTTTTGCAGTAACTTTTATAATAAAAAAAAAAAAAAAAAATTGAACATTTTTTTGGGGGAAAAAACGCAAACTTTTGTTGTATTTCGGGTTAATTAAAAAAAATTGTTGTTTTTATTTTTTTTTATTTATAAAAAATATAAAAATTTTTAATATTTTATTTTTTAAAAAGGCTTGGAATTGAAAATTTCAATTAGCAAAAAATTTTTAAAAAAATTAAATTTCCCCAAAAATTTTCAAAATTTTAAAAAATAATTTTTTTTTTTTTTTTTGGAAAAAAGGGGGGGCTTAAAAACCCCTAACCCTTATATCAAAAAATTTTTTCCCAATCCAATAAATTTTTTTTAATTTTTTACAAAATTTTAAATCTGAAAAACACGGTAAATTTTTTTTTTTTTTTTTAGAATAAAATTTAAAATTTGAACAAAAAATTTTTTTTTAAGGAAGGGCGAGCTATAAAGCCAAGGGAAATTTTATTCCCCCGAATTATTTTTTTTTTTTTAATATTAAATTATTTAAATTTTTTAATAAAAATTTAAACACCCTGATGGTATTTTTGGGGTTTCGCCTTTCATAGGAGAAAAGGAAGTTTAGCGAAATTTGTTCCCTTTTTTTGGGGGGAAAAACTAGCCCCCCAATAAAAAATGGGATGGGCATTCAAATAAAAAAATTGAGCCACATGCTTGAAAAAAAAAACGCTTTTTTTGGAAAAAACAAATTTCCGAAATTTTCTTTTTTAAATTTTTTATTAATTTTTGGTTTTTTTATAAAAAGGGGAAAACCTTAATTTTTTTCTTAAAAAAAAAATATTAAAATTAAAAATAAATTTTTGGCAAAACCCGAAAAAAAAAAATATAAGCTTCCCAAACCATCAAAGGGTTTTAATATTTTTTTGAAGTCCCTATGAATTTTCCTTTTTTAAATTGCGATTATTTCCTAAAAAAAAATTAAATGGAAAAAAAAATTAATCCTTTGGGAAGGACAAAAAAGAAAAAAAAAAATTTTTTTTTTTTTACCCTTTTGGAAACATTTTTTAAATTTTTAAAATCAAAATGGAAAGCCCATGACAAGTTTTAAAAGGGAAAATTTTTTTACCTTTAAAAAAAGGGATTCTGGAAATGTTTATGGGATGAAGGGTTTTGGAAAAATGGGGTCAAAGTAAAAGGGATCCCATCCTGGGGCCCGAAATTGCGGGGCTTTTCTGGTTTTCCTCTTTCTTTTTGGGCCATAGAGGGGGGAAAAATCCTACTTTTCATAAAAAAATTTTTTTATTTTTTTTTTTTGGGGCTCCCTAAAGGTTTTCCAACCTGCCAAAAAAGGGGACCACCAGGCCCTTGAAAAATTACTTAGGGGATTTTTTCCCCCAAAAAAAAGGTTTAACCTTAAACCCCAAAAATTAAAAAAAAAAAATTTTTCCCTTTAAATTTTTTTTTAAACATCCAAAAAAAATCCCCTTCCAGAATTCCTTTTATTGGTTCTTGTAAAGAGGGGTTTGGGGGGGGGAGGTTAGGGTTTATTTTTAAAGGGGTCCCCTCCATAACTTTTCAATCCTTTTTTCCCTTCCCTTTTTTTAACCCACAAACCAGCTTGTCACGGGGTTTATCAACTTTGCCATGGGGCCCCAATTCCCCAAGGGAATTAAATTTTAAAACCTCCGTGTAATCACGACCGGTTTGCAAACTGGGGGTATTTTTCAAAAAGGTTTCACTTTAAGCCCATTAACCCTTTTCCAATTTTTAAAGAAAAATTTTATTTTCCCCCCCTCCCCAGCTTTCCTGGGGGGTCATGGAAAGACTGACCTTGGTAGTTTTTCTGTCCCCCCTCCATTTCACACACCTCCCCTAACCTCCCCAATTGGCATAGTTTGGGGTTTTTTTGTTCCCGGGTTTTTTCCTGTGGGGGGTCGCCCTAAGTTGGCCCCGGGAAATATTAAGTCCCGTTTTGCCTGCTTTCTTTTTTCCGGGGTCTCCCCTTTTTTTGATTTGTTTTTAAGCCAACAAAAAACCAAAATTTCCCCTTTTAAAAACATTGGGGGTGCGCACAACAAAAACTGAATTGGGGGTCCCCAAAACTGCGGGTGCAGCAGCAGTTGGGCGCAAAAAGCGCCCCATGGTGCGCAGCGGGCGGGGGCAGCAGGCCGGGGCCAGAGCGGGGCAGAAACAGCAAGGGCAGCAGCAGTTTAGGCAGCAGCCGGGTAGAAACGTGCCTGGTGGCCCGGTTTGCAGCAACAGCTGCCCAAAGGGCAAGCAGCGGGCTGTGTTCAGCAACACTGACGGGTCCAGTAACAGCTGACCATGGTGCGCAGCAGCTGACTGTTGAAAAATGTATTTATCACCATTTTTAAAACGGGGTTTTGGCACTAAAGCTTTTTTTTGGGGCCCCCAGGGGCTTATTTAGCATTTAAAACAAGCACTTTAAATAAGGTATAATACAAAATTTTCGTGTATGCATGCAACCCGGCTACCCTGGCTTGTAAACAATGACGGCAAGGCAGGCGCTCAGGCGGACACGGGTTCAGAATCATTTTTAGAAACGTGTGGTGGTGAAAACAGCAGTGCCCCGGTGCAGCAGCAGCTGATGACCCAGCAACAGTTGGGGGGTCCAACAACAGCTGAACATGGGCAGCACTGCTAAAGCTCAAGCAACAGCTGACGGGTCCGCAACAGCTGATTTGGTGCAGCAGCAGCTGACTGACCCCAGAAACACTGATGGTCCAGCAACAGCTGAGGTCCAAAAACACTGACCATGGTGCACAGAGCTGACTTGGTATGAAAAATTTTCTCACCCTTTTTCCCACGGGGTTACACAGAAGCTTTCGGGGGGCCCATGGTCATTATTTTGCAGATAAATCCCCAAAAAACGCTGTAAAAATACGAAATTTTCCCGATTGTATGCTTGGATTTCCCGTGGAGGTGGTTTGGGAAACAATCCCACGGGAGAACATGTGGGGCTCTCTCAGGCCGACATTAGACGCGTCTCGGACAATAGGTTGAACGATTTTTTTTTAGATATGCGAGGAAAATTTTAGCAAAAAAAATGTATTGGTATGCGGATTTAACTTTATGTGAGCCAACGTATGCAGGGTCCATGTATAGCATGTGCGTTTGTGAATTTGGACCGAACTGTAAGTAGGATAGCAAGATATCCTATTTTTTGGGGGGAACAATTTTTAAACCTTTTAATTGTCGCAAGCCATTTTTTGAAACTGCATTCTGTGTCGAAGATGTTGAGGTGTAGGTAAAGGAGGAGGTTATGGAAGCAGTTAAGAGTTTTTTATGAGGATGTGAGGCTAATTTTGGTATGTAGGAAAGGGGGAGATTATTTCCCCCATAAAAGTAGGCTTGAAAAAGGGTGTTGTTCCCCCATGGTTGTTCAATATATTTATAGATGAGGTTGTAAGGAAGTGAATGTAGGGTCTGGAAGAGGTGTAGATTTAAAAAGAAAAAATCAAACAAAAGTGGGATTTGTCACAGTTGCTTTTTGCTGATACCTGTGCTTTTGGGGAGATTCGAAGAGAGCTGCAGGGTTTGGTGGATGAATTTGGGTAGGGGTATGAAAAAGAAAAAATAAAAGTCAATATGGGAAAGAGTAAGATTAAGGGGAAAAAAAAAAATTTTAGGTGATAAAGATTGGATATCAATTGGGGGGAAAGAGCATGAAGATGTGAATTATTCAGATATTTGAGAGTGGATGTGTCATGGTGGGTCTATAAAAGATGAGGTAAAATCATAGTTTGATGAAAGGAAAAGGTTGAGCGGTGCAATTGGGATCTATGGAGACAAAGACTTTGCCCTTGGAAGCAAAGAGAGAATGTATACAGTATAGTTTTCCAAACGTTCTTACAGGGGTGTGAAGCAGGGGTGATGAATGTTCAGCGAGGAAAAGGCTGGAGGCAGTGGAGATGTCAAGTCTGGGGGAAATGTGGGTGTGATATAATGCAGGGTTTTTTGAGGTGGTTGGAATATGAAGAATGGAAAGAAACGAATGACTTCGAGAGTGTATAAATCTGTAGGGGGGGAAAGGAGGGGGGGTTGGGCCCCTAGGAAAGGTTGGAAGGGGGGGTAAAGGAGGTTTTTGTGTTTGAGGGGCTTGGACTTCCAGCAAGTATGCATGAGCATATTTAATAGGAAGAATGGGGACAAATCTTTTAATACTTACATACTGTTGGGGGTTTTAGCAAAGTAATATTTATGAAAGGATTCGGGGAAACGGGCATGCCAGACTTGGTCCTCAGAGGGGAAGAACAGTGCCTACTTGAAGGAGGGGTGTTAATGTTGCATTTTTATAACTGAGTGTAAAGACACCCTGGCAAGACAGTGGTGGAGTAAAAGAAAAATTTTTTTCTTCTTGGGCCCCCCCTGCCTGGTGGGAATCACCCGGTTGGTTAAAAAAAAAACCTGTTGACAAATTTTGGGTAAAAAAAATTATTTTTTCTTATGAAATGATAGAGTTTTTTCCCGATGGTAAGGCACCAAAATTACGAAATTTTTAAAAAAAAAAATTACGAATTATGCTCCCACGAAATAAGATTTTGGCAAAACATAGCATCGGTGATTTTGGGCCGACTTTGAGCCCTATTTTCAGCCAATTCTATTGACCAGTCGCCAAAACTCATAGTATATTTTTTTAAAAACTCCATTTTTTCTATCAATTGAGTAAAAAAAAAAGCCCATTACTATGCAATCCCCAATAAAGGGGTCAGAATTTTGGGTTAATTTGGCCTTTTCGGGAAAATTTAAAAAAAAAAATCCCAAATTTCAAAATACGGTCTAGAATAAACAATGCAACATTCTTGGAACTTAAATAACATATCCTCTTTTTCTTTAGTATGCCCCCGTCCCCCTTAATTACTCTTACTTTCTATTTTGATTTTTTCACAAAAAAAATAAAAGATTTACTGTTATAAGATACTGCATTATTGTAAAAAGGAAATAAATAATACAGTACACAAGTGAAAGAATATTAGACCCCCATTTGACGTGTTGTGGACATGGGTGTGATTTCTTTCTTAAAATTTGGTTTAAAAAAAGAAAATTTGCATTATTTTGTGCTCATTTTCAAGTTAGTTTTCCCGTGAAACTAATCAAAATCATCTCTTTCTCTGTAATATGTTTCCCTTTTAATCAAATGAGACCAAGAAAAGGGAATAAAACCATAAATACTTACAAAAAAACAAAGAAAAGTCGGATTTTAATCCAAAAACATGGTTGGAGTTTTTTTTTCCTTTATGCACTGGTGTGGCATTTTTTTTTTTTATACAGTGCAACTGACCACACTGACCCATTCTCTCCATGGGGCCTACCAGCTTACTCCGCTTGATTTGAAGCCGCTAGAATTTTTTTTATTTATTTATTATCACATTGGCCGATTCCCCCAAAGGGCGGTGGCCTGAAAAAGAAAAATTTTCCCATCATTCACTCCATCATGTTTTGCCAAAAGGGTGCTTTACACTACTTTTTTAAAACTCAACATCCCCCCAGGACTAAAAGTCCGGCCTGGGTTTCCCTGAACCCCTTATAAATTTTACTTTGCTCAAACTCCAACAGCAGTAAATATTAAAAACCTTTGTCCCCTTTTAACCTATCAAACACGCTCAGCTGCCTGCTGTAAGTCCAAGCCCCTCGCACACAAAACCCCCTTTTACCTCCTCCCCCAAACCTTTTCCCTAGGCCGACCCTACCCCGGCCTTTCCCTTCCACTACAGATAAACGCTTTTGAGTTATTCTTTTTCGCTCCATTCTTCCCATGTCCGAACCACCTAAAAAACCCTTCCTAGCCCTCGGAAACATTTTGGTAATCCCGCACCTCCAAATTTCCAAACTACGAATTCCTCATTATATTCACACCACACAATGCCTCAGAATACATCTCCACTCCCTCCACCCTTTTCTTCAGCAACATTCACCCCCATGCTTCACACCCATATGAGCGTTGGTAAAACTAACTCTCATACATTGCCCTCTTTGCTCCAAGGACAAAGTTCTTTGTCTCACAGACCCTAAGTGCACCAATCCCCCCTTTTCCCCTCAAAATTTCTATGATTCACCTCATTTTTCTTTTCCCCCATCCGCTGAACACCCACCCAAATATCTAAATACTTTCACCTCCCCATACTCTCTCCCCCCCAATCTGATATCCAATTTTTTCATCACCAAATTTTTTGTTATCCTCATAACCTTACTTTTCCTGATTCCTTTCAATTTTTTTTTTTGAAACCCCCTACCAAAATTCATCCCCATCTCTGCAACTTCTCTTAGAACTCCCAAGAGACAGGTCTCAGAAAAGAGCAACTGTGAAAAACTCCCCTTTATGTGGGGTTTTTTTATTTTTAACTCCATGCCTCTTGCCAAGACCTGCATTTACTTCTTTAAAAACCCATCTAAAAATATATTAAACAACCAGGGTGACATCACACATCTTGTCTAAGGACTACTTTTCTGGGGGAAAAAATTTCCCTCTTTCCTACATACCAAAACTTGAGCTCACACCTCAAAAAAATCTTACGCTTTCATAGCCTACCTCCACACCATACCCTGCAAATCTGCCACATTCCCCCCATCCACCCTGTCAAAAGCCTTTTTCCAAATCCAAAAATCCCCACAAAGACCTCTTTAGCCTTATCTAAAAAATGTTCACTTATATGTTTACTGAAACACCTGGGGCACACACCCCCCCACCTTTCCCAAAGCCTCCTTGTTCATCTGCAATCCATTTCCATTTACCCTTTAAATTTTTTCAATAATAACTCTACCCTAACCCTTTTCCAGGGATACTCAACAGACTATCCCCCTATAATTTTTTCACTCTCTTTTACCCTTTGCCTTTTACAAAGGACTATCATGCTCTCTGCCAATCCCTAGGTACCTTACCCTCTTTCCCTACATTTATTAAAAAAATTGCACCAACCACTCCAAAACATATCCCCACCCGCTTTTAAAATTTCTTTTTATCCCATCAATCCCCGGCTGCCTTACCCCTTTTATTTTACCCTTGCCTCAAGAAAATTCCCCCACATCACAACTGGCCTTCCTCATCCTACAAGTGTTGTTCCCCCCTTGCCATATACACGAAATCACAGCTTCCCTATCTTTTAAAATTTTAAAAATTTCCCCAAAATATTCCCCCCATCTTCCCCAAAACCTCTAAATTCCTTTAATAACTCTCCTCTCCTTTTTTTAATGAAAATATTTTTTTTTATTTTTTTAATTTTTTTTAAAATTTTTTATTTTAAAAAAATTTTTTAAAAAATTAAATTTATTTTTTTTTTACATTTTAATTTTAAATTTTTTTTTATATTTTTTTTTCACTTTTAAAATTAAATTTATAATTAAATATTAAAATAATAATTTATAAAAAATAAATTTTTTTATAAATTAATATAAAAAAAATATATAAAAAAATTTTTTAAATTTTTTATTTTTTTTTTTTAAATTAAAAACTAAAACCTTTTTTAATAAATTTTTAAATTGTTTTTTTTAATAATTTAAAAATTTTATATTATAAATTAAAAAAAAAACCAAAAAAAAAAAAATAAAATTAAAACAAATTATAAAAAAAAAATAAATAAGGGGGGAAAAAAAAATAAAAAAAATTAAATTTTTTAAATTCAAAATAAATTTTTCCCTTAAAAAGATAGATTTTAAAATTTTTATTAATTTTTTATTAAAATATTTTTAAATAAAAAAAAAAAAAAAAAATGAAAAAAAAAAATTTATTTAAAAAATTTTAAAAAAATAAAATTTTACAAATCCAGTCTTATGCCTTTTCCCAAAAAAAATTACTCTTTAATCAAATTTTTAAAACATAAAAAAGGGGAAAAGAAAATTTGATAACATCTAACTCTTTTCTCTAAAAGTAAAACTCAAGATCTTCCCCAATAATTTCTCCACTTTTTTTAGTATATGAACCAAAACCCAAAAGAAAGAATTTCTTGAGACAAAAACCCCAAGGTTTTTTAAAGTCAGAAATAAAAAAACCAGGTTACTAGGAAAACCCCTTAAAAAAATGTTTGTTGAATCCATCCAAAAGAAAAAAAAACTTAATTTTTCATCATTGTAAAGGAAAGGGTATATAAAAACGGGGTTTTTACCAAAAAAAGAAAACCCCAGGAGCAAAAAATTAACCCAAAATAAAAAATTCACCCAATGTACAGGGGGGGGAAAAATTCAAGGAAAAAAAATTTTCCAAAATGTACACAATCCCCGGGGTACTACAGATTTCTCAGGGGGACCAATCTTACAGAGAATAACTAAAAAATGTCCAACTAAAAACCAAAAAAGGATGAAAATTTTTTTCCCAAATTTTTCAAAAATTTACACCAGAATTAATTCAACAACCTATTTTTATTTTATAGTTTTAAACATAAGTACTTATGTGATTTTGTTATTTCTATTGTTCGCTTAAACATTAGCTGAAAAATTTATACTTCTCTGCCCCTTATTCTACCCTCTTATTTTTTTTTAAAAAATTTATATCAATTATATTAAAATTATAAATTTTAAAAAAAATTCTTTTTACTAAAAATTTCAATTTACTCTTAACATTTTTGACATTTAATTTCCATTATTGTCTAAATTACCTTTTTACCTGTTTTAATACCACATTTACTATCCTAGATTACTCTTAATTACCTTGACTTCCATTTTAACCCAAAGTAAACTACCAGTGCAATATTGAATGGAAAAAAAATAAAAATTTCTTTTTCACTTTTTTGTAATCATTTTTACTTACTAAAATTTTTTTAAACACCATTTTACTACCATCAATTTTAATTTTGTACATTTAAACATTTTTTAACTTCTCATAACATTTTTTAGCCAAATTTTCAAGTTTTTTATTCAACCCCCCCAACCTTTTATTATCCCTTGTACCTGTGTACCTTCACCCTTTACATAATTATAAACAAGACATTACCCTTGTTATTTTTTTTTCTATTATTTTTTTGGTACTTTAATTGTGAATTTTTTTTTTCTCTTTAAATCTAGTTTAATCTTGATCTTGTCAACAAACCCATACCAAATCTATGCAATTGCAAGTACCATTTCAAAAATTTTATTTTTATATTTAAGTTTATATTATAATTCCTCCATCTGTCCCTTTAACTTTGCTTACCAAACTTAATTTAGTCCCTTATAATTTTTCCCTTTTTTTTAGCTTTTTTTAACTATCCTAGTTTATATATTCACAATTGTTAAAATAATCAAGGGGGCTTTTTAGGGGCTAAAAAGGGAAAAAGTTCACAATTTGCCATTATATTCCAAACTCATTTTTTTGATTACCACTTTATTGGTCACCACAACCTATTTTAGTCCCTTTTATATTATAAAATTTTATACTATAATTTAAAATTTAAAAAATTACCTTTATGTACTACCTACTAATATTCCCAAGCTCACTATTTGTATCATTTTTTGTATTGTCCCTTAGCTCTTTTTTACATTTGTTAAATAATCCGTGTTTTTTTAGTTAAGACTTTTTACTTTGTTTTATCTTAATTAAAAATATAGTTCACTACAAAATCTTTTGATTTCAACTTGACCTGAACCAACCTCTTATTTTTTGACTTAAATGAAACAAAAGTAACTTAATTACTACACTGCAGAACAATCAAAGGGACTTCTCAGTGCCAACAACAAAATAACTATATTTAACTACAATATAGTCTTTAAGCAAGCATTACGATGACCTCATACATTACAAATTCCTTAAATGCCAATATGTCCATCATTACCTAACTGAAACCCGGTAAACCTGATAGTACGATGTCTATGCCCCTTCCCCGGTTCACAGCCCTACACAACGTAGGCCAGATCAACAAGGGGGGGACGCCCCCTTTTTACTAGACCCAATAAATGTATCAAATACTTGCACAAGGATGAACATGGGGGGAATATAAATAGCTAAATTCAATCAAAGACCCACAAAACTCTCCATTTATAAAAATCTACAGAGTTCCACAGTCAAACATTTCCAATTTTTTTCAAAAACAGGAAGTATGATAACTGATGCAGCTGAACAAAAAATCCCCTTTCTACTCTCAGGTGACTTCAAAATAAATCTCCTGCAAGACCCGGACCCAAGTTTCGAATTCACAAAACAAGAGTAACTGTATTTACTACCAACAGTAAAAAAACCTACAAGGTTACAGAGACAGTGTTTCCCCACTTCAATCTGGGCCAACACCAAACCCCTTTAAAAAAAAGGCTAATTACAGATAAACCAAGACCACTACCCTACTTTCCCATAAAACTCTTGGTAAAATACCCCAAAACACTACTAAAAATCACCCTTTAGACTTCACAATGAGGCAGCCAAATAACTTCACAACGCATACAAAATTGATTGGCACACTGAGCTAGAAACCTTAAGATATTGACGAAGTTTTAATAATTTTCTAAAAAAAACCCCAAAACCCCTATAACAAGCACTGCCCTAAAAAACTAAACAATGACGCCCAAGAGACTGAAAAAGTCCCCGGCAACACCCAGCACTCAAATCCATAAAAAAAACCCAATAGAAAAAAAGTACAGAATGGGTCACATAACCAGGCCAAAAAAAACTTACTCGTCAATCCTAACCAGCTGTAAAAAGGGCAAAAAAAATTTTATTTTGAGAAAAAGATTATCCAACTTTCGGGTGATATAAAAAAGACCCGGGGAAAACCCTATCGAAATTCTGGGAAAAAAAAGATATCACAAATAGCGAAAATAAAATTAGCAAAAAACAGATAACCCCAAATCCCACCAAAAGAACAGAAAAAGACTCAATGATTTCTTTTCCACTTTGGACAAAACCTTTCCAATAAAATCCCAAGCTCAGATACCCCCCAAATGACTACCCCACCGGCAACTACCCCAACCATGTTTCCCAGCTCCGCTAACCCCCATGAAGTCTCCCTTATTATCAACGCCTAAAAAACAAGGCAGGATTTAAATACCTTACCACCCTTATATACAAAAAGTTAAAAAATGCTACCCAATCATTGCAAAATCTTAACAAATCCATTGAATCCCCCACCTTCCTACAGTACTCTAAAAAACAAGGGTCACCCCATCCACAAAGGAGGGGACCAAAAGAGTTGAATAAATAATGGCCCCTATCCAACTTACACCCCCTCTCAAAAAACTTCGAAAAATTAATTTATAAACGAATCTCTCCTACCTTACTCCCAAAAAAACTCAACCCCCGCCAATTTGGATTTTTAGGGCCCAAAAAAAATATAAAAAGATGATTAACACTGCAAACATTATACACTCAATAGAGAAAAAAAAAGTCCCACTGGGGATCTTCATTACTTTGTAAAGCTTTTGATACAGTTGACCATGACTTGCTCCCCGTAAAATTGTCACACTAGGGGATAAGAGGGGACTCCCTCAACTACCTAAGCTTTCCTCAGCAACAGAAGCCAATAGTTACCAAAAGGGGCAAACTCTTTTGCCAACCCTTCGTTGGGCCCACAGGGAAGTGTCCCTTTGGCCCCCTTCTCTTTTCCCATACATAAAGACCTTCCAAATGCTTCCAATTTTCTCAAACCCACACTATTTGCAGGCACTAATACGTCTTCTCTCACCCGAGCCCAGTCAGGTTTGCCAATACGTAAATACCGAATTACGAAATATTACCTGGATGAGGACTAACAAATTCACTAAACTTTACAAAACCTACTTCATTCAGTTTTGGGAACAGAGCTACAGAAAATGTTTTCCCCTTAACATAATGATAAAAAGGATCACCTATCACAAAACTAACAGGGGGAAAATTCTTTGGAAACCCCCTTGATAATAGACTCAAATTTATAAAATATACATCAAATTCTAAGAAATTTCCAAAACGTAGGCATCTATCGAAGAACGGTATATGTTTTCCACAGTCAGCCCTCCCGGCCCCTTTTCCTCTCTTATTTACCCTATTCACCATGGAATTTGTGCATGGGGCTCAAAAAAATTAACCATCTCAACCACTAATTACCCAACAAAAAGGCCCCGCAGTTAGAATGATAACAAATTCTCCTCAGGGAGCACACTCCACCAAAAATTCAATACACTAAACCCACTCACCAAAAAAACATCCAACTTATACTGCACCTTTACATACTAAACACTTAAAACTGATATTAACCCCCCCCCTCAAACACTCCTTGCCACCCCAACGAAAAACATACCAAAAAAAGGCACAGATCACTCTTTGATGTTCCCCGTGTCCCTTCACGCTATGCAAAAAAATCATTTACAAAAAGGCCCTAAAATCTGGGAAAACTTACCTGTAATTTTAAAGAAAAACACCGGGTTTTTAATTCAAGTCTCTTCTCAAAAATCACTTCTCACCCAAAACCCCAAAAAAAACTGAATAAAAACCTTATAAAATTTTTATCTTAAAATTTTTTTTCACAATTATTCAATAAATGAAACCTAAAACCCAAATTTAACTTTTTTTTTTAAGTACACTACCTAACAGAAAACACTACCAACTGAATGCAACCAATGACCCCGTCTTTGTAAAACCCTTGTGCTTTATAGTACTGTTTACATTAATGTTTTATCATGTTTCATCATTGCTTAGTGGCGCTGTATATCCTTGTGGCTTAGCGCTTCTTTTTTTGATTATAATAATAATAATAATCATTGCTTAGTTAATCTTAAGTTAATTTTAAGCCAGCCCGTAATGCTATGCATAGTATAAGTGGCTTTGGCATACTGCTCTTATCTGTATTTTTTTTGTACCTCTGTATGTGTGCACAAATTGGAAATAAATAAATAAATAAATAAACACGACCATATGCAATTGTAGGCCAGACCAATTAGGAGGTGGAACAGCTATATACTACTCTGCGAATTGAATGTTAAATTTTTTTCATGCACAACCCTTTAAAAAGTTGCAGCATTCTATAGAGTACCCCACTCCAATATTTTCTCTTTAGTGAAAAACTAAGAAACACAATAACTGAAGCAGAGATGAACACACACCACCTGATACTCACACTGGACTTAACATAAACCTCATCAATGACCATGACCCACAAGTAACTAATTTTTTAAACAAAGAGCAGCTGCTCATTTTGCAAACAATAAAAAAATGACAAGAACTCTGAGACAAATGCCTCTTTACTAGACCCAAACTGGAACAAAAACTATATACCCATTAAAAGAGGGAAAAATCATAGTAACACCCCCTGCCCCCAGTCCTATCTTTTCTATAAAAAAATGTATGTAAATTGTCTCAGGACACAACTATGATCACCCTTCCAATTCATAATGAGTCATTTGTTAAAAACTTTATTACAGCATTAAGTACATTGATGGCAAAAAAAGTTAGCATAATCTTGACATTGATGAAACTTTAAAATTTTTTTACAAAAAAAAAAAATGATAATGCCAAAATCTCAATGTCTTCTTACCATTAGAAAAAAGCTAGCAAGCAAAATCGCAAACCAGAATTCAACCAAAAGATATTTTACTGGCAACTCCCCAAAAACTCTATTTTTAGCCCCAACAAAACCCCACCAAAATCTGCTTAATCAAAACATAAAAAACAAGACAGGGGACCTAAATAAATTACCACCACTTGTATAAAAAAGCTTCTCATGTGTTGTCAAAATTATTGCAATTCCTTTAAAAAATCCAATGATCTTTCTCCTTCCCATTATACTTAACCCTTTCAGGGTCCGGCCATAGTTCTTTGGGTTTGAGTTGTAGACCCCAAAACCCTAGAACTACACCAAAAATTTTAGCGCCCAAATGTAGCAGAGAAGGCTGTTAGGCCCACATCAAGAGAATGGGCTGGTGGTGATGTGCGCACTATAGAAAAAATTAGAGCCATATGGCATTTTTTGGAATGCCCCCAAAGTTTCTTTGGCACCAGGCTGGGGGGAAGGAAGCTCCCTCCCCCAAGGATTCTGACTTCCCCTTTTCCCAAAACTTGTAGTTCAAACACTTATGGAAGTGGATCTTAGGAGGAAAATTTGAGTGGCCCCATGTAACGGCATTAATCCATTCCAGAAAGCCTTTAACCAATTTAGGTTAACTAAATTTAAAATTTCCCCAAAAGGGATTTATGTCTAAAATTGGAAATTTAAATTTAAACCCTTTTTTTAAGACACCCAAAAGTTTTAAAACAAAATAATTTTCCCTTTACATGAAATATACTTTTCCCCTATACAGAAAAAAATTGAATTTTTTTTTTTTTTTATTTCACACGGGCCCGTTCCCCCCAAAGGCAGGGGGGGCCAAAAAAAGGGAAAAACTTTCACCATCTTTCACCCCAAATTCACGTCTTGCCAGAAGGGTGCCTTTTAACACAAAAAGTTTTTAAACTCCCTTTTTTAAACCCACCCCCCTTCGAGTGCAGGAAACGGAAATTCCCCATCTCCAGGATAAAAAGTCCGGCCTGGGGGTTTCCCTGAATCCCTTCAAAAATTGTTACTTTGCTAAACCCCCAAAGCCTTTAAAGTTTAAAAACCCAATTTGTCTCCATTCCCCCTTAAAAACCGCTAAACCCCATGCATGTCGAAGCCCAAAGGCCCCTCGCAAAACAAAACCTCCTTTACCCCCTCCCCTCCCCCCAAAACCCTTTTTGGCCGACCCCTACCCCCCCTTCCCTTCCATACAGCTGATACACTCTTGAAGTCTTTCTGTTTCGTCCTTTCCCTTTTAAAAAGGGCCAAACCACCTCAAAAAACCCCTTCCTCACCCCTTTCTGGCAAACAGTTTTGGTAACCCCGCACCCCCTCCAAACTTCCAAACTACAATTTCTGCATTAAAATTCACACCCCACATTGCCCTCAGACAGGGCATCTCCACTGCCCCCACCCTTCTCCTCGCTGCAAAATTCATCACCACGCTTCACCCCTATAAGTGCTTTGGAAAAAAAAAAATTTACTCTCATATTCCCCTCTTTGCCTCCAAGGAAAATTTTTCTTTGTCTCCACAGCTCCTAATTGCACCCCCTCACTTTTTTTCCCTCATCAATTTTTTGGGTTTCCCCTCATATTTCATGCCCCATCCGTGCACGTTCCACCCCCAAATTTTGAAATACGTTCACCTCCTCCTACTCTCTCCCCCCAAATTGTTATTAAATTTTCTTTCCCCCCTAATCTTTTTGTTATCCCCCAAAAATTTTTCTCTTTCCTGTATTCACCTTTAATTTTCTTTTTTTTGCACACCCTTTCCTTTTTCACCACCAATTCTGCAGTTTTTCTTCAAAATTCTCCCAAGAGCAAAAGTGTCACAGAAAAAAGAGCAGCTGTGCCCAACTCCCCCCTTTGTGTTGTGATTCTTTTTTTTTTAATCCAGCCTTGCAAGACCCTACATTTACTTCTCTTACAACCCCATCTATAAATATATTAAAAAACCCAGGGGGTGCCATCAACTCCTTGTTTTTGGCTATTTTTTTACTGGGAAAAAAATTTCCCTCTTTCCTACTACCCCAAACTTGACCCTCATTTTCCTCTTTAAAAATCTTCATGTTTTCAGAAACCAAACTCCCTTACCCCATCCCCTTGAAAAACATCTCCCCAAATTCCCCCCCTATCCCCCCGGTCAAAAGCCTTTTCCAAATCCATAAATGCCACAAATACTAAAAATGCACTAAACTTTAAGGGGGAAATTATTTTATGAGTGTTTGAGACGGGGAGGGGGGGGAGAGGATGTGGGTGTACTATTGTTTGGGGGGGGGAAATTTCCCCCTTCCCAAAAAAAGCCCCTTCGGGGTAAATTTTCCTATTTGGGGTTCCCTCGCTTTGTTTTTTAATGCTTTAGGACAGTTTGGGAGAGTCATTGGATCCCTGCCCACAAAAATTTTTGCCCCGAGAGCTCTGTTTCGGGGCATCTCTTTAAGTTTTTTCCCTTTAAAATTGGAACCAAGAGTGTCGGGTACATGTTCCCAATTCGGTTTACAAAAACTTTTTCCCAGAATAAGGGTTCTTTCCATGATTGCTTGCCCCTTTTGGGCCCAAACATTGTAAAAAATCTTTTAAAATTTTGGGTTGGGAAGGAAACTTCCTTCAACTCTCTTCACCCCACCTCTGAAAAAAATTTCCCTGGGGCTGTGATTGTGCTGTTGCCCCTGAACCCTCTTCAGCTCTGTAGTGAACTCTTCATCACCCTCCCCAGCCCCTTCGAAATATATCCCGGAGGGATGATAAAAAAAACTTCCCCTGAAAATTTTGAAAAAAACCTATTTAAATTTAGTTTGGAAACAAAGCTAAAAAAATGTTTGGATTAAAATAACAAAAAATTTGGTTCATCAGTCACGGGGAAATTCACAAAAGGGAAAAATTTTCTTAGGTACCCCCCCTTTGGGACAGTAGCCTTAATTCCCCGGGACAAAACATAAAACAAAAAAATCAATAAAAAAATTTTAACCCCAAGGACTGTAGGCATACTTCAAAGAAAAAGGTATACTTTCCCCAAAATTTCAGTTCCCCTGGCACTCAAACAATGCACTCAAAATCCCCCTTTTTCTTCCCTTTTATGGAATTTTTTGCAGGGGGATCAACAACACCCAAATAAAACCTAAAACCCCTCTTTCCCCAGAAAAAGGCAGCGGGTTAGGAAGGGATAGGCTTTCCCCCACTCCCACTAGATTTTTCCCCCAAATTTTTCAAAATTAAATTTCCTGCTCACTTTTAAACCCCTTTTGGGGTTTTGGGTTCGTACTAGTAGGGTTTACGCGTGGGGTTTTTTTTTTGGACGTACTAGTACGAATAAATTTAGGGGCCCCTAAATCTCGCGGGAAAAAAGGCTGATAACCCTAGATGTGAGAGAAGGGGGTCGTGTGGGGGTGTGCGCAGTAGGAAAAAAATCGGGGCCCCAGGGGTTTGCATTGGGGGAAATCCCATCTTAGTACAAAATTTTCCCAAACTTTCCCCTGGGGTAAAGAATTTCCCTTCCCCTCCCGGCAAAATTGGGACACTTTTGTTCCCGTGACAGTTCTAATACAGATGGAAGTGACGTGAAGATGGGGTTTCAAGGTTCTGGTGGGTTTTGACGAAATAATTTACCATAAAAGAGTAATAGTGAGGGGAAAAACCCGGGAAAACCCCCAGCCTTCCACCTCTGGTGCTGGGCCCGGGGCGTTCAGTTGTTTTTAGAATCAAAGAGGATCTCCTATTTTCCCAAAAACCCGCTCCGATGTGAGCCATTGGTGATGTTTTTGTTTGTGAATTTTGAACTACAAGCTCTTCAAACCCTTTTTTCAAAAATGGAGGAGGAGGAGGAAAGGCCCGAGGGGAGGGGCAGAGGAGGAGGGGGGCCCGAGGGGAGGGGGCCCAAAAGGAGGGGGGAGGCAAGGGGGGGAGGAGGCCCGAGGAGGAGGGGGGAGGGGGAGGAAAGGGAAAAAAGAAGAGGAGGGGAGGGAAAAAGAGGAGGAGGAGGGGGAAGGGAAAAAGGAGGAGGAGGAGGGGGAAGGGGGAGGAGGAGGAGGAAAAAGAAGAAGAATAGTTTTGATAACAATTTTAAAAATAAAAATAATCTTTAAAAATAATAAAACTTTAAAAATAATAATAAAATAATAATAATAATACAAAAATAAAAATAATTCTTAAAAATAATTTAAAAATAGGTAATTAAAAATAATATGTAAAAATAAAAGTTTCCCCCTGACAGGAACAAGATAAGGGGGGGGAAAACATTGATAAGTGCTGACGTTTGATGGGGTAAAAAGAGGGTTGGGGTGATGCACAAAAGAGGGATGAAAAATCGCCCTCCCTTTGTTTTTGTTGGTATACTAAAAAATTTTTGTTGGTTTTATTTGCCCGTCTGTCCCAAACTCCCTGTCATTTCCCTTAGCTTGTCTCAGAGAGCCACAAAAACTGCGTATCTCTTTTACCCCACATCTTCAAACGGTATAGACTTTGTCTGGGTTTTTGGGGTTAAACCTTGGTAATTTTACTATGTTTACTTGTATTTTTGTTTTTAAAATGGAGACAGAGATAGACAGAAAGTTTGAAAAAAGAAAAGACAGATTGAAAGAGATAGAATGGAGGGAGAAAAATAATTTAATAGAATGGGGAGGGGAAGCTGCATCCGACCCCCTTTTTTTGACAGGCCGGAGGGGGGGAAAGGGGTAATTAGGGGCCCAAAATTTTCAATTTGAAAAGCTGCCGAATTTCCCTTAATTTACACTATGGACGAGGAAAGGGGGAGGAAGAGGGAAAGGGGAGGGAGGAAGAGGGGTAAGGGGAAAAAAGGGGGAGGGGAAGAGGAAAAGTAGGAGGGAAAATTAGGGGGGGAAAAAAGGAAGAAGAGGAGGAAAGGAAAGGGGGAAAAAGGGGGGGGAAATTGAGGAGGAAGGGGGAAGAAGAGGAGGAGGAGGGGGGGGTTTGGAAAAACTAGACACTTTGGGACTGGTACCTAAAAATTTCTGTCTGTCTTTTGTCTGTCTGTCGCTCCCCTGTTTTATCTGTCTAGCTCTTGTTTAGAGAGCCCCAGACTGTGTCAATTTATTTTTTCTCACCTTTTCAAGGGAAAGGTATAGCACTTTGTCTGGATTTCTTGGGTTATCCTAGGTAATTTTATACTTTTGATACTTGTATTTTTGTGTACCTTTTGAGCAGAAATAGAAGACGATAGAAAGAGAGGACAGGGTTTTAAAGGGATAGAAAGAGGGAGGGAAAAATTTAAAAACCATTGTGTATGAAAACCCTGTTTCAGAGTTCCACAAGCTGCAGAAAATTTAAAAGGAATATGTTCGGGATGTTTATTTGGGATATATATTTTAGAAAAAATAATAATAAACAATGTTTTGGGTTTTTTTTTTTTTGTAAAAAGTTTTGTAAACAATTTTATTGAAAATTTTGTTTGTGTGCTTATTGTGGGTTTTATAAAAACGAATGTTTTTTTATGTAATTGCACCTTTTTTGGTCTCTTGGCCACTTAAAATTATGTTTAAAAAAAAAAAAAGTTTTAAAAAAAAAAACCAAAACCTTTTAAAAAACAAAAGGGAAATCAAAGTTTACCGGGGGCGTGAGCGGCAGTCGCCGCTGTTGCCATACGCGGCTTTATTTTCTGCAAACTTCATGCATTTCCCTTTTCCGTAAGTAAATTTATGGGAAAATTTTTTTGTTTATCCTTTAAGGTTTTGAAAAAAAAATCTCTATTTTTTCATAAAAAAAAAAATTTTTTTTTTTTTTTTGAAAAATTTTGGGCCCACCCTGAGAAAGAGTTTCGGAGAGGGGTTTTCGACCCCCAAAAGGGTTTTTTAAAAAATCCATTTTTATTTTAGTGCCCAATACTTACACAGAAAAAATTAAAAAAAAAGCAAATATAAACCCCCACTCAAACTTCTCCCAATTTTAAAAAGGGGGCAAATGGGCCCCCAAACACACGACACAGATCACTTTTTGATATTCCTTTTGCCCCCAAACACACTTTGGGAAAAAAATTTTATGACTTAAAAAGGGGCCCTTTTAAATATGGAATTTATTTCCCGAAAATATTAAAGTAATCCGTTGAAAATCAAATTTAAAATAATTCTCAAAAACCAAATTTTAAAACCCTTTGACTAAAAAACTAAAAATTCAATACACACATACTACCTATGTACTCCCCCAAACATTAACTTCAACAATCCTTTGAAACCTCTTATCCATTGTCGACAGGAAAAATAATTGAAAACCCTTTTTTTTTCACAATAAGCATTTTAGCTATTTTTTATTACAGTGGGACCTCGCATAACGCTATTAATCCGTTCCTGAGAGCTCAAAATTATGCGAAATTATCGTTATGCGAATTAATTTTTCCCATAAGAAATAATGGAAATCCAATTAATCCATTCCAGACAGCCAAAAGTATGAAAAAAAAAAATCATGAAATATACATTTCCCTACAAAGAAAATAATAAGACATGCACAATAACTACATAAATACATGTTAAAATGACACTTACCTTTATTGAAGAGTACTGATGAGTGATGAGACACTGTTTTTTCTTGAACACTGGGATTTTCAGAGTGATACACCAGTAAAGACTTCACTTTGCAATCCCCACTAGCATTACAACAAAACATGAGAGTTAGCCTGTCTTTCATAGGCTTGTGTCCTGGGAGTGCCTTTTCCTCCTGAGTAATGTAGGTCCTCTTCGGTATTTTGTTCCAGAACAGGCCTGTTTCGTCACAATTGAACACTTGTTGGGGGATGAATTTTTCAGCTTCGCCATACCTTATTGCACTGTGTATGCCACTACAATTCTTAAATCTCTCAAACCAACCTTTGCTGGCCTTAAATTCACCAATATGAGCACTAGTTCCAGGCATTTTTTCCTGTTCACCTGGGTGATAGTTTACTGTTGTGGGTCGCATCCCGGGGGACAAGATTAAGGACCCCAATGGAAATAAGTTAGACAGTCATTGATGATGCACTGACTTTCTTGGGTTATCCTGGGTGGCTAACCCTCTGGGGTTAATCGTTTCTCAGTAATTGTTTCACATTAAGCCAAATCAACAACTCTCTCTCCACATCCTTGAGTAGTACAGCTGATGGTGGTGCAGCAACAGCTGACTGTGGTGGAGCAACAGCTGACTGTGGTGCAGCAGCAGCTGACTGGTCCAGCAACAGCTGACCGTGGTGCAGCAGCAGCTGACTGATCCAGCAACGGTTGACTGGTCCAGCAACAGCTGACAGTGGTGCAACAGCAGCTGACTGGTCCAGAAAGAGCTGACTGTGGTGCAGCAGCAGCTGACTGATCCAGCAACAGCTGACTGATCCAGCAACAGCTGACTGGTCCAGCAACAGCTGACTGGTCCAGCAACAGTTGACCATGGTGCAGCAGCAGCTGACTGATCCAGCAACAGCTGACTGGTCCAGCAACAGCTGACCTTGTTGCAGCAGCAGCTGACTGTGGTACTATAGTATTTATGACCCTTTTTACCACAGGGATGGCACTAGAAGCTTTCTTTTTTCCCATGGTGACTTATTTAGCAGTTACAAGCACTGTGAATAATGTAATAATACAAAATGTATCCAATGTATGCATGAAACCGGCCACCCTGGCTTGTAAACAATGACAGCAAGGCAGCCGAGACGTTCAGGCTAGACGGACAGGTTCGGAATGAGTCATGTTCAGGGAAAAGCTGATGGTTTTTTCAACAGCAGCTGACCATAGTGCATCAGCAGCTGACTGATCCAGCAACAGCTGACCATGGTGCAGCAGCAGCTGACTGGTCCAGCACCAGGAGCTTACTGATCCAGCAGCAGCTGACTGGTCCAGCACCAGGAGCTTACTGATCCAGCAACAGCTGACTGATCCAGCAACAGCTAATCGTGGTGCAGCAGCAGCTTACTGATCCAGCAACAGCTGACTGGTCCAGCAACAGCTGACCATGGTGAAGCAGCAGCAGCTGACTGATCCAGCAACAGCTGACTGGTCCAGCAACAGCTGACCATGGTGCAGCAGCAGCTGACTGATCCAGCAACAGCTGACCGATCCAGCAACAGCTGACCATGGTGCAGCAGCAGCTGACTGATCCAGCAACAGCTGACCGTGGTGCAGCAGCAGCTGACTGTGGTACGATAGTATTTATTCAAATTCAAATTCAAATTCAAAGTTTATTCTCTATAAAGATTACAATGTTGAATTTACAGAATTTGATTGTTGTGTGGTTTACATGTAGTTAAATAATGATTACAGAGTGTACCACTAGAACGCCTAGCATGGCTAGGCATTTCGGGCAGACTTAATTTAATTCATTATTTTAAAATGTTACAAATTATGAGGTAAGTTGGTATTATGGCTAAGTGACTAAATACTAGTTTGTGAGTTTAGCAATGTGAATGCTTTTGTTTTGGCACAGTACATAGTTTCAGTATTGGAGTATCATAGGATTCATTATTTTAAGATTGAGATTAATATTTCTGTTTAAGGTCAAATGGGTGAGTGAGTGTAAGTGTGAACCACCAGGTGGTATTCGTGTAGTTAGTTGATGGGGTTTATCAGGGAGATAAGATGTTTTCTAATAGTAGTTTTGAAGGTGATGAATGTGTCTGCAGTTCTAGAGTTTTCAGGTAGGGTGTTCCAGATTTTAGGGCCTTTGACATACATTGAATTTTTGTAAAGGTTTAGTCAGACATGGGGAATGTCATAGAGATGTTTGTGTCTGGTGTTATGCCTGTGGATTCTGTCACAACTATCAAGAAAGCATTTTAGGTCAAGGTTGATATTGGAGTTTAAGGTCCTGTAGATGTAGATTGCACAGTAGTAAGTGTGGATGTACCACCAGTCCGATAACATTCTTCTTTGCAAATATACAGGGTCTAAAGCCAGCAACAAACAACAAAATACCTTTCATCCGTGGACTGCTTGCAGAGGCAAAGGCAATGTTCGCGGCTTTCACTGAGACCCACATAAAGGATCACTTGGACAACGAAATATGGATCCCAGGTTACAACCTATACAGATGTGACAGAGTGAACAGGCAAAAGGGGGGGGATGGCCAGTACATTGCAGAGTCACTTGTTTGCACAGAACTGCTTAATGCCTCAAATGACGTAGTGGAAGTTTTAGCAGTAAAGGTCGAGAACCAAAACCCAGTCATTGTGGTAGTCTACAAGCCTCCGGATGCAACATCCCAGCAATTCCAGGAACAGCTGTTAAAAATTGACCACTGTCTGGAAAATCTTCCAGCTCCTGCACCCAACATCTTGCTCCTGGGGGATTTCAACTTAAGGCACCTAAAATGGAGGAATATAGCAAATAATATTGTTGCAGTAATAACACAGGAGGCAGCTTGATGAAAATCACATCACACATTTTAAATTCGCACAAAATTCAATTTAAAACAAATAATAAGCACTAGACGGGAATCACTAGACCTCTATTCACTAACAATGATGATTGATAAGAAAGTCACCATATCAAAAACAATATACTCAGATCACAACATTTTGGGTTCAGACAGTAGCGGGGAGCCCCAGCCCGACAAAAGAAATTCACGGGGATCATTCCCCCAAATTTAAACTTCAATAACAAAAACAAAAGTGGGCCCAATTAAACCAAGTCCAACCAAATAAAAGGGGGAAGTATACTAAGCAAACAGCCCAAAAATTATCCAGAACAGTTTAAAACCGGGGGTGGCACTCGATGTATGCCAAGGTTTTCCTCAAGAAAAAGGAGGAGTAGATGTAAATAAAAAAGAGCGGCGCCCCCTTTTAAAGGCGACGAAAAAGATAAAGAGCGGCTAAAAGAGGTCAATATATCTGAAATGCGCGGGAGAAACTGGTCAGGAAATACAAGCATCGAACTTAAGCAAAAAGAATCTTTAAAAGGGTCAGGATCGGGGGAAGAACTAAAACTATAAAAGAAATCGAAAAAAACCCCAAATATTTTTCCCCTATCCCAAAAAAAATCAAGAACAACGTCCAGTTTTGGGCCCCCTACTTAAACAAGAGGGGTCCTACAAGATGACGCAAGGAAAGAGTGAGTACTCAAGTCCCCAAAAAGACTCAGTTTTTGCAAGCGCTAACCGACTGGAAACCGAGATCAAAAGAATTTTTTATGAGGAGCCACAAAGTTTGATTAACAAAGCCCATCCCATGTTACCCCACGCCAAATACTTTGAAAGGCGATAAATGACATGCCCTGCACTCTCCCCAGGGGGGACTCATGGGGAAATCGTGTTCATCAAAAATGCAAGAACCCCTATCACAAACCTTTCCATCCTATGGGAGGGAATGGACCGGGGGGGTCCCCAGTTACTAAAAACAACAGACATGCCCCACCCACAAAGGGGGCTTAAAGCAACAGCAAAGAATACAGACCAATAGCACTAACATCCATATCATAAAAACTTTGAAAAGGGCCTAAGAACAAGATCACCACCCATTAGAAACCCATCAGTTACAAACCCCGGGGAAAAAATGGGGTTTTGAACAGGGCGTCCCGTCTTTTTCTCAACTACGGATCACTACGACAAGGGCCTAAATGACTAGAAGACAAAAAAAATGCAGATGTAATATATACAGACTTTGCAAAAGCCTTCGACAAGTGTGACCATGGCGTAATAGCGCACAAAATGAGCGCTAAAGGAATAACAGGAAAAGTCGGTCGATGGATCTATAATTTCCTCACTAACAGAACACAGAGAGTAGTCGTCAACAGAGTAAAGTCTGAGGCAGCTACGGTGAAAAGCTCTGTTTCCACAAGGCACAGTACTAGCTCCCATTTTGTTCCTCATCCTCATATCCGACATAGACAAGGATGTCAGCCACAGCACCGTGTCTTCCTTTGCGGATGACACCCGAATCTGCATGACAGTGTCTTCCATTGCAGACACTGCAAGGCTCCAGGCGGACATCAACCAAATCTTTCAGTGGGCTGCAGAAAACAATATGAAGTTCAACGATGAGAAATTTCAATTACTCAGATATGGTAAACATGAGGAAATTAAATCTTCATCAGAGTACAAAACAAATTCTGACCACAAAATAGAGCGAAACACCAACGTCAAAGACCTGGGAGTGATTATGTCGGAGGATCTCACCTTCAAGGACCATAACATTGTATCAATCGCATCTGCTAGAAAATGACAGGATGGATAATGAGAACCTTCAAAACTAGGGAGGCCAAGCCCATGATGACACTCTTCAGGTCACTTGTTCTACCTAGGCTGGAATATTGCTGCACTCTAACAGCACCTTTCAAGGCAGGTGAAATTGCCGACCTAGAAATGTACAGAGAACTTTCACGGCGCGCATAACGGAGATAAAACACCTCAATTACTGGGAGCGCTTGAGGTTTCTAAACCTGTATTCCCTGGAACACAGGAGGGAGAGATACATGATTATATACACCTGGAAAATCCTAGAGGGACTAGTACCGAACTTGCACACGAAAATCACTCACTACGAAAGCAAAAGACTTGGCAGACGATGCACCATCCCCCAATGAAAAGCAGGGGTGTCACTAGCACGTTAAGAGACCATACAATAAGTGTCAGGGGCCCGAGACTGTTCAACTGCCTCCCAGCACACATAAGGGGGATTACCAACAGACCCCTGGCAGTCTTCAAGCTGGCACTGGACAAGCACCTAAAGTCAGTTCGATCAGTCGGCTGTGCTCGTACTTGGTTTGGCGGTGCAGCCAGCAGCAACAGCTGGTTTGAACAGGCGCTGATTCCACCAGGAGGCCTGTCACAGACCCGGCCCGCGGGGGCGTTGACCCCCGAAACTCTCGCCAGTAAAACTCCAGGTCCAGGTATGAAAGTGGGGGGGTGGGTGTTTGCCAGGGATGGATTAGTGATATTCTTACTGCAGCTTTTTGGTGGTTATTATTGTCTTTAGGTGTGTTGCTGCAGTCAATCCCCAAGCACAAATAGCATAGGTGAGGTATGGATAAATAAGTGAGTGGTATAGGGTGAGAAGGGCAATTTTGCGGCACATAGTATCGTATCTTGGAGATGATCCCAACTGTTTTTGGATACTTTTTTGGTTAGTGTTGGATAAGGGTGCTGAAATTTCAGGTTGTTGTCAAGGTAAAGGCCTAGAATTTGCCCTCATTTATGTCTGGTAATTAGAGTGTTGTCGATCTAATGTTAATTTGCGCATCTCCTGCTCTGCTACCAAACATAATATAGTAGGTTTTGTATGTATAGCATAAGTTTATGGACTGTCATCCTAGTCGATATTTTGATCAGCACCTCATTAACTAATAGTGTTTGAGGGTGTCAAACTAGGGTGACAGATGACCTCAGTCGTGGTCGTCCAGCAAAGAGAATGGGTTTCAGGTGTTTTGGGATACATTTGGAAAGATCATTGTGTATATGAGGAAGAGCAGGGTACCAAGGACACTTCCCTGCGGAACTCCAGTAATCAAGTGGCCGTGTTGTTGATGCTGTGTCCTTTTTAATGGTAACATCTTGATACCTATTAGTAAGGAATGATTTGAAATAATGCAATTGCGCATGGCCTCTTTACACGCATAATGGTCAAGTTTGTGGAGTAGGATGTCGTGGCCTACTGGTGGTCCCAAAAGCTATTCTTAGGTCAATAAAAAATTCCTAGGGTGGGGAATTCCTTATTTTTTTCAATGCTGTGTAAAGCAGATCTAGCATTTTTATGATTGCATCTTAGTGCCTTTTATTTTCCTAAATCCAAATTGCAGGGGTGAGAATGTTTTTGTGCTCTTATAATGAGATATAGTCTCCTGTGCACAAGTTTCTCAAAAGATTTTTGGAGAGCAATGGTAAGTTTGATATTGGCCTATAGTTGTTTAAGTCTGTAGTGTGTACACCACCTTTATGTATTGATGTAACCCTCGCCATCTTGAGTAGTTTTCGGGAAGGTGCTAGTTTCTAGTGACTTGTGAAAAGTAATGAAATAGCATGCGAAAGGAAATGGGCCGCTCGCTTGTACAGTAATGGTGGGACATTAGACAGATTCCCTGAGTTGTTTGTTAAGTGACTTTTATAATCTCGGTGACTTCCGAGGGCTCAGTTGAAGCAAGATAGAAGGAATTGGGAAATTCCATCTAGTAGTCCCCGGCATGGGCATTAGTATGTGGGATTTATTGGTCGAGATTAGATCCTATGGTTGAGAAGAAGTCGGTTTTTATCTTGTTGAGCTGTGTCCCAGTGGGATGTAGTGGTTTTTTCATTAGGTTAGTTTAGTGACAATATGACACGTGCTAGTTTTGTTTTCAATATTTTGTATGTGGTCCCTAGAATCTGACAGAGTTTTTTCCAGTCTTATTTTATATCTCCTCCAGTGTCTGTGAATCTACTGGAGTAGGAATAGTTGTTTGCTTTCTTATTACTTTGGTGAGAAAACTGATGAATAGTGGTTTAAGAATATCTTTGGTGTATAATCCCTGTCTATATTTTGCTTTTCATATTGGTGTTTTTCTTGTCAATGGATTTCAGAATGTGCTGGTTAGCCATGGGCAAACCAAGCTTGTTTTTGTTTGTGATCTGTTTCGTTTCTATAGACAATGTTTTTGTATAGGGTCTGAATAATTTGTTAAGAAAAATTCTGTCCCGTCAACAATACCATTGCCTGGAGAATTCTGTAGGCCATCATCAATCTCTAGGTCCAGTTGTGAACTTCCTTATTGAGGGGCCTCATCATGGAGTCCTAAATGAGGACTGTTGTTGTGATTCAATGGTTGTTTATTAATTGTTGTCAGGGAGAAGGTAGGGTATGTGGTCTCTACGCTATCTGGATTATCCCTAATTAAGGGGGGCCTAGTATATTGGTCCATATTGCCCTATTATGGTTGCACTTGTCTCAGTGAGCCTCGTTTGAGTTAGTTATTGTTGGTATGAGAAGTGTGTTTTCAATTGTTGATGAAATCAGTTACAGGCTGTTCATCTAGTAAGCCAAGGTTGATGTTGAAGTCTCCAGCTAAGAGAAGGTGGTGCTTTATTCATTTGTCTGTTTTGTTATTAGTGGCTTTATTTCTCACTCAAATTTGGGATTTTTGTTGTAGGTTATCCGGTAAATGGTATCGATTGGTTATAGTGTCTTAAGGTTTTTTACATGTAAAATCAGCAAAAATGTATTCCCCATATTCCATCACTAAAAGCAAGTGGTGCTAATACAAGATAATTTGTTAGAGTAATAGATTGCATACCACACCCAACTTGGTTTGTCTGCAGTTGTGAATTGCTGTTATCTTGGCAGAAGGGTAGAATAATCTATTGTGTCTGCTTAAGCCAGGTCTCAGTAAGAATAATGCAGGAAGAAGGTGTCTTTAGTGATTCAAGGGATCCAGGAGGTCATCATAGTGTTTGCTTAAGGACCTGATGTTGTAGTTAAGTACTGAAGAGGAGCTTTAGCATTTGTTTAGGATAGTTGGTGGCCTTTGTGATGCTGTGTAATAAAGGCAGTTACTTTCCAATAGGTTTTTGATTGGGGTGTCAGAATATGGGAGGTTTATGATCAGGGTCAACGTGATCAATCATCTTCTAGGTTTAAATTATGGTTATTTATATCCAGAGTTATGTGTTTGAGTTCTAGTACTGATATCGTAGTGGGGGAAACTTGGATAAGTATAACTAGAAGTATTATGGTCATATTAGATGTATAGTCACTACTACACATAAGAAGTTGATGTTGGTCTATGTGTTGTGCAGGAATGAACTCTAAATACGAACTAGGTATAAACTAGTAATATAAAAACACCAAATTTAAAATAGAACAAGACTCCCTCACTTGTAATTGCACTAAGGTCTAATATAATGAACTTTTATTGGTCTGTTTTGAGCTAGAAAGAGCTATAGTACAACAAGATTTAATCTAATAATATAAAAATTACAAATTAAAAATAGCACCAGTCTCTCACTAGTATAATTGCAATATGGTCTAATATAATGAATTTTGGTATTGACTATAGTACAACCGAGTTAATCTAATAATATAAAAAAGGCACAAGACCTCTCAATTGTAATTGCAAAAGGTGGATATATAAGTTTTTGTTTACAAAGAATTAGAGTAAACTAGATTTTAATGACAAGAAAAATATACAAGTTTAAGGTAGCAAAAAAAAAAAAAAAAAAAAAAAAAAAAAAAAAAAAAAAAAAGATATATGAAGTTAGTTGGTACTAGTTAGCAAACGATAGTTTAAGGGCCTTGAACAATAATATAATTGAAATATACACTAACTGCACACACAACATAGTCACTAAGATATGAAAACAATCTTAGAGTAGGAATTATAATATAAATCTGGACAGATGGGAAGCAGTGGTGTGAGACTATACTGTGCAATCTTCTACCTTGGCTGATAACCTATCTGGCAATAGACACCAGGAAGGAAGGGAGGGGCAGCTGGCCAGCTCAGGGAGTCCAAAAAGGTCTAGAAATAAGGAGAACTTGCCCATCATTATATGTTTGTTGCCATAGGCTCAGAGACCCTTGGCTCATGGGGAAAGAGTGCATCTAAATTCCTTAAGGAGCTGGGAAAAAGACTCATCAGGGTAACTAGGGATCCCAGGGCAGCAAGTTTTCTGTTCCAGCGGCTCAGTGCGCTGTTTCAAAGGCTGTTCAATCGCATCTGCTAGAAAAATGACAGGATGGATAATGAGAACCTTCAAACTAGGGAGGCCAAGCCCATGATGACAACTCTCAGGTCACTTGTTCTAACAATTTTATTTTTTTTATTATCACACTGGCCGATTCCCACCGAGGCAGGGTGCCCAAAAAAGAAAAATTTCACACCATCATTTCACATCCATCACTGTCTTTCCAGAAGGGTGGCTTTAACACTACAGTTTTAAAACGCAACATTAGAACCCCCTCCTTCAAGTGCAAGGCACTGTACTTCCCATCCCAGGACTCAGTCCGGCCTGCCGGTTTCCCTGCACCCCTTCATAAATTTACTTTGCTCACACTCCAACAGCAGTCAAGTATAAAAACCATTTGTCTTTCCATTCACTCCTATCAAACACGCTCATGCATACCTGCTGGAAAGTCCAAGCCTCGCACACAAAACCTCCTTTACCCCCTCTTCCTCCAACCTTTCCTAGCCGACCCCTACCCCCGCCTTCCTCCACTACAGACTGATAAACTCTTGAAGTCATTCTGTTTCTGCTCCATTCTCTCTACATGTCCGGCGAACCACCTCAACAACCCTTCCCTCAGGCCCTCTGGACAACAGTTTTTGTAATCCCGCACCCTCCTCCTCAACTTTCCAAACTACGAATTCTCTGCATTTAATTCCACCACACATGCTCTCAACATGACATCTCACTGCCTCCTGCCCTCTCCTCGCTGCAACATTCACACCCATTGCGGTCACACACACCCATATAAGAGCGTTGGTAAAACTATAACTCCTCAAACATTTCCCCTCTTTGCCCTCCAAGGACAAGTTTCTTTGTCTCCACAGACGTCCTAAGTCAACCACTCACTCTTTTTTTCCCTCATCAATTCTATGATTCACTCATCTTTCATAGACCCATCCGCTGACACTCCACTCACCAAATTATCGATACCATTCACCTCCTCCATACCTCTCCCTCCAAACTGATATTCAATCTTTCATCACCTAATCTTTTTGTTATCCTCATAACCTTACTCTTCCTGTATTTCACCTTTAATTTACTTCTTTGCACACCCTACCAAATTCCTCCACCAATCTCCTGCAACTTCTCTCAGAATCCTCCCAAGTAGCACCGTGTATCAACAAAGAGCAGCTGTGACAACTCCCAACATTTGTGTGTGATTCTTATCTTTTAACTCCACGCCTCTTGTCAAGACACTCGCAATTTACTTCTCATTACAACCCCATCTATAAATATATTAAACATCCACGGTGACAATCATCATCCTTGTCTAAGGCCTACTTTTAACTGGGAATAATTTCCCTCTTTCCTACATACTCTAACTTGATGCCTCACTATCCTCGTAAAAACCTCTCACCTGCTTCAGTAACCTCCCTCCTACACCATACACTTCAACATCTGCCACATAGCCCCCCTATCCAACCCTGTCATACGCTTTCCAAATCATAAATGCCACAAAGACCTCTTTAGCCTATCCTAAATACTGTTCACTTACATGTTTTCACTGTAAAACACCTGGTCCCACACCCCCTACCTTTCCTAAAGCCTCCTTGTTCATCGCTATCCTATTCTCCGTCTTACTCATAATTCTCTCTACTTTTCAATAATAACTCTACCAACACTTTACCAGGTATACTCAGCAGACTTACCCCCTATAATTTTTTTGCAATCTCTTTTATATCCCCTTTGCCTTTAACAAAGTAACTATGCATGCTCTCTGCCAATCCCTAGGTAACCTTACCCACATCCATACATTTATTAAAATAATGGCACCAACCACTACCAAAACTAACTATATCCCCTCACCTGCTTTTACATTTCTTAGCTTTAAATCCCATCAATCCCGGCTGCCCTACCCCCTTTCATTTTTAAACCTACTCTTGCCTCACGCACTTCCCCACACTCGACAACTGACATCTTCCTCAACTCCTACAAGATTTTATTCCTCCCTTGCCCTATAACACGAAATCACAGCTAGCTGGAATATTGCTTGCACACTAAGCACACCTTTCAAGGCAGGTGAAATTGCCGACCTAGAAAATGTCAGAGACCTTTCCACGGGCGCACATAACGGAGATAAAACACTCAATTACTGGGAGCACTTGAGGTTCCTAAACCTGAATTCCCTGGAATGGCAGGAGGGAGAGATACATGATTATATACACCTGAAAATCCTAGAGGGACTAGTACCGAACTCACACAAAATCACCACTACGAAAGCAAAAGACTTGGCGACGATGCACCATCCCCCAATGAAAAGCAGGGTGGTCCACTAAGCACGTTAAGAGACCATACCAATAAGTGTCAGGGGCCCGAGACTGTTGAACTGCCTCCCCAGCACACATAAGGGGGATTATAACCAACAACCCCATGGCAGTCTTCAAGCTGGCACTGACAAGCACCTAAAGTCAGTTCCTGATCAGCCGGGCTGTGGCTCGTACGTGGTTTGCGTGCAGCCGAGCAGAAAACAGCCTGGTTGTCAGGCGCTGATTCCACCAGGAGGCCTGGTCACAGACCTGGCCCGCGGGGGCGTTGACCCCCGGAACTCTCCACAGTAAAGCTTCCCAGTAAACTCCAGGTAATGCCTGGCTTGTATTTTGGCACATGCTCCAGCTCTGAGGAGCTGGAATGAGATTTTCCGCCTTACAATCGGTGATACACAAATAAACAACATGTACTTATATGCCACCTTTATTATCAACAATGTACCTCTTAAATCTTCTGTTACCATATTATGTAATAAAATATTCCTATTGTTAAATAAAAAAATACTTATAATAAAAAATACAAATTGAAATGGTACTTGCAATTGCACTAGAGTCTGTAAAGGTTGTTGAAACAAGATCAAGAGGTATAACTAGATTTTAAATTGACAAAATAAAATTCACATTAAAGTCCAAAAGAATAACAGTAAAAATAACAATGGTAATGTTCTTGGTTATAATATATAGTAAGATGGTAGAACAGGTAAACAGGTAGCAACAGGTAAACAGGTACAAAAGGATAAATATAAAGTTGGAGTTGAATATACAAACTTGAAATTTGGGCACAAAATGTTATGGGAAGTATAAAATAATGTTTAATGTACAAAAGTAAAATTGACTGGTAGTAAATATGGTGTTTAATAAAATTTTAGTAAGTAAAAATAATTACAAAAAAAAGTGAAAAAGTAATGTTTTAGTTCATTCAATATTGCACACTGGTAGTTATACTAGAGGTTATATGGCAGTACAAGGTAATTAACCCTTTGAAGGGATCGACAGGCCCTCTCAGAAACTCGTTCGTCAGGTCGGCCAAATTTAAAAAAAAAAATTTATTTTTTCTTAGAAAAGATAGAGAAGCTTTTCCCCGATCATAATGACACCAAATTATGAAATTTTGATGGAAAACTTACGGAATTATGCTCTCGCAAGTTAGCGGTCCTCGGCGATGTTTTATGCATCGGCGATTTTGCCCACTTTGAGCCTCCATTTTTCGGCCAAATTCCTCTGTACTAGTCGACAAAAAACAGAATATTTCGCTAGACTAACATTTTTTTCTATTGAATGAGTGCAAGAAACCACCCATTTACCATTTCAACTATCCAAACACAGTGGTCAGAAATTTAGCAACTTTGCCAAGTTTCACACAAATTTCAAAAATGCCAATTTCCGTCCTAGGGTGCCAGAAACAAAACCAAGAATACATTCCTGGCAATAAAATGACATTTCCCTCTGTTTTCATTAAGTTCACGTCTCAAGGCCACACTCTTACATTCTTTTGCTTTCCCACTTTGAATTTTTAATCTCACAAGAAATAGAAGATTTACTGTTATGCAGATTACTGCATTAGTGTAAAAAATGGTATAATCATATTAGCGCACTAGCTAATGAATGTTAGACCTCCACCAGTAATGTATTGGATGGAACGCTTGGCAATGATTTGTTTACTTTTGAACTTTGGTAAAAATTGAACATTTCCGCTACTTTGAGCTCATTTCAAGGTACATTTCATTGTAAAACCAGACCAAATCAATCTCCATTTCTGTGATATGCCTTCCATTCTATAAAATGAGACCAAGAATACTAGAATACAAACAATAAAATTACCATACGAAAATACAGTGTCAAAGTTGCTGTTTTTATGGCCAAAAAACGGTCAAAGTTTTCTATTTTTTTTCTCATATGCACTTAGTGCTGCAGGATTTTTTTATACTGTGCACACTGACCACAATAGACCCATTTTTTTCATAAGGAGGCCTAACCAGGCCTTTTCCCGAGAGATTTGACGGCGCTAGAAAATTTATGCGTACTATAACTAGTTGGGTCATACCTGACGAGACTACTTCGTAGGTTGAATCTGGGGAAGACAGGTGAGGAAGGGCTGGTGGCAGCCATGTTTTTGTTGTTATTGTTGTGGTGTCGCCTGAGAGGCTGGTGAGTGGGGTGGTTGCTGGGGGCCGGCGTCCTCCAGGCTACACTTGTTGAATAAAGTTGATTTTCGTGTTTTCTTGCTGCCTTGGTGCTGTATCCTCATAGACTGTTGCGCCTCATAATACTACAGGAATTGTTGTAGTTAAGAAGAAGTTGTAAGTTATACAAAGCTTAGGGTTATGTTGTTTCGCTGGAAGCGGGTGTTGCTTTTGGTTTGTGGGCAGTTCTTTCCTTGATCTCTATTATTTTCGATTTGTAGGGTTTCACTGTTGGTAATCTATGGTCATTCTGGGTGCTACGTTGGGTACTGCAGTTTTTGCTTGTAACTAGGTCATCATAGGAGCATTGGTAGCTCTGAGAGTTGGAGACAAGGAACGGAGCTTGGAAGTCGGTGCTTGCCTGCTGCTGCCGCTTGATGTAGGTGATGTAGGTGAATGTAACGACTGTATGGCATGCCAACCGGCCACCCTGGGCGTGTAAACAATCCACGGCGGAACAAGTGAGGCTGGCTCAGGTCGGCACATGGTTGCATCTCGGACGAATTGTGTTGCAGTTTTTAAGCGCTATGTGAGGCAAAATTTTAGCGATAAAATGTATCGCTAATGCGGATTTAATGTTTATGTGATGGCAACGTTTTGATGCAGGGTCCACTGTATCTTTCATCTTATACAAATTTTAATTCCAGCTTATAATTAATAATCTACTGTTCAACTATGAATAATTACTGGTCCTACTGTACAACTATGGCAAAATCCCCTTAGTATTAAGTAGTCCTATAAGCCAATGAATGTTAAGTGGCCCATAATGCCTAGCATAATAGAAGCACTCCTTTGCATTGATACCCACTATTGTAAATATAAAATCTCATGACTGTCTTGCAAAGACATAAATAAATAAATAAATAAATAATAAATAAATAAATAAATAAATCATTGACAAACTAACCCTAACCCCATGATTCTCCAATGAAAATAATTCCAAAAACTGGCAATCCTCGGGGTTTAAACCCCCCAAAACCCCTTAAAAACCCCTCTCTTGTACAAAATCGGGCCCAATTTTTCCCCAAGGGGTTCAAACCCTGAAAGCACTCCCTCCCAAGACTTGTTATAAGGGTTTTAGCAACTGAAATCTAAAGGTTTTTTTCAAAAACCTTTACATCAATTCTCCCTGGGGGCCACTTCAAAGCATTTTAAAAACACTGTTTTTCGTGTACGTTTGAAATGCCTGCGGGTCAAGAGCTGGAGGGAGGAGGGGTATTGGATCAAAAACTTCATTTTAATGAAGCTCAATCCCCCCAATTTGCCTTGCAAGTTTGGGGATGAGAAGGGCATTGTCCATTACAGGGGGCACTTGATAAAAATTTTATTTCCGGGAGATATTTTTGCCCCTTTTGGGGCCAAATACGTATAAAACCCGATCAAGAAAAATATTTGGGTGACCAATGCCTTTACAGTTTGCTCCCCAATAGTGGGTTGGTAGACAGAAACCACCCAAGGAGGTACTCCGTCCTGGGGTTTGTGAAACAGAAACCTGTAAAATTTTTTTACTGATTATAGGCTGTGGTATCTTTTTCTTCTCATAAACACCCTGGTAACGGGTATATCTTGTATTTTACTTAATTTATGTAACCACATGGCACACCATTTTTAAATACAAACACACATTTAGGTATTTTCTTCTTTCTTAATATTTTGTTTTTTTTTTTTTTCCTTTATTCCCCGTGGGGAAGGGGGAAAAGAATTTTCCTAATAAGCCTTTGTGTCGTATGAGGTGACTAAAATGCCGGGAAAAATGGGCTGGTAACACCTTTTCCTGTAAACTTTTTACAAAAAATTGAGAAAAAAGCTTATAAAATGGGATGTTTGAATGTGCGTGGATGCAGGGCTGATGAAAAAAACAATTTGATTGCGATGTTATGAATGAAAAGAAGTTGGATGTCCTGACCCTAAGCGAAAAAACTGAAAGGGTGTGGGCGAGTTTCAGTGGGGAAAAAAAAAGGGGTTAGGTCAGGGTATCTGAGAGAGTTAGATTTTAAGGAAGGAGTAGAATAATTTTTGAAAGATTAATTAGGGAAAGGGAGAAGAGGGAATAAAAATGATACATTCAAGGTTTTAGGGGGGATTAAAATGGGGCCGGATAGAAAAGTGGGTCTAAAAGTGTGTATGAAACCGGGAGAAGAGAGGGGGTATAGAGGAGAGAGGGGTTTTGGGAGAGATTTGATGAATGTTGGGAACCCTTTCGAACCAAGCGAGAGAGAAATTGTGGTAGGTGCCTAAATGCAAATAGGAGAAACTTTTTGAGAGGGTGTGGTAGGTAAGCTTGGGGGGGCCAGGTGAAATATTGAACTTTGTATAAAAAAGGGGTTTAGATATAAAAATAGTTTTTAAAAGAAAAATGGGAAAAATTTAAGTATACAGATATTGTAAGGCAAAAAACAGTAGTGGGTTGGACTTGTTTTGGTAGAAAAAAGAGTTTGAGTGACTTCAGGAGTACAATTTAAGAGGGGCCTTGAATCCCAGATCATTTTTCTAGTTGTAGCTCATGAGAGAAAAAGGTAAAAAAAAATTTTAGGAGGAAAATAGAAGCAGCAATAAAAAGAGGTGAAGGTGTATAAACTAAAAGAGGAAGCGTGAAATGGGAGTTTTTTAACTTTAAAAAAATTGTTGGAACAAATGACAGGAAATCTTGAGTCTAGGACTTTCTTTATATGGTTTAGGGTTTCTTTTTAGAAAAAAGGGTTTTGACAGAAAAAACTAGAGGGGAAAAAATCTGCTTGCATGGTTCTTGCCCAAAAAAGTTCACAATTAAATTATCTTTAGGTTAATGATGACTTGGGGGAAAGGAAATCACAAATCACTTATTTTAATATATCATGGAATTACCAAGATAATGCAATCAAATCTCTGTCCTAGATTTTTGCTTGGCACTTCATGGTTCGAAAATTACCTGGGGGGGATATTTGGGGTGTCCTATATTGGTTTAAATAGGTGGTCTTGGTTCCAATATGACGTTTTTTCAAAACAATTTTTTAGCTGCCCAAAACAACTTTTTTTTCTGGTAGGGAAATTAGATCTAAAAAAAAATGATCCCAAATGCATAACAAAAGATTAAAACATCTCATCGGTAAAAGAGGGCATATTAGGCATATCAAAAGAGGGGATGGGTAGTTAAGAAAAAAAATATTAATTAAAGAGGAAATAAAAAAGGAATAAAGGGAAAACAAAAAGGGATTATGTGGTAAGGTCACAAGGGATTCAAAACTAACCCCCAAAAAGGGTTTTTTCAGGTTACAGAAGTAAGATTAGGGGTAAGATTTGGCCCCCTTAAGAGTAAAATCTGGCAGATACTGACAGTGATGTTAAGTGTGAAATCTAAAACGTACTTCCTCTCATTTTAAACCAGGAAAATACTAGTGATATTCTTGAAATAAAAGATTTTATAAACAGATGATGATAAACTATGTACATTGCGGTAACTAGTACATGGTCCTCAGCAAAAGGAGAAACTAAAACCTAACAAAACCCCAGGCCTGATGAACTGTTTGCAAGGGTGTTAAGGAAGTAAAGAGGAAATTCATACTTTGGGTAATCTTTTTAACAATCATTAAAAAACTGGCATATTGCCCCGATAAGTGGAAAATGGCAAATTAATACCTATTTAAAAAGGGAGGTGACAGGTTTTTTGGGTTACCCAAAAAAGCTTTTTCCTCCATGTAGGAAAATTATGGAATCAAAAATTGCTGAAGCAATTTTGCCCCTTTGACAGGCACAGATTATTAATGATTTAACTTTGGGTTTTTCAAGGGCGTTCCTGTCTAACAAATCTACTAATTTTTTTTTAAAAAGGTTTTTGAGGAGGTAGATCATGGTAAGGAATATGAATTGTGTATTGGCTTTATAAGGGTTCGTAGAGTTTCCCCATGAGGTATTGAGGAAACTTTAAAGGGACAGGAATAGGAGGAGAAAATTTTTTCCTGGGTAAGGCATGGCTGACAAACAGAACAGATGTTTTTATAAATGGGGGAAAATCAGAAGGGGGATGTCACAAGCGGTGTTCCCCAGGGGGGTTTTTGGGGGGCCCCTTGTTGTTTACAATTTACATAAACGACATAATGGGGGAATAAATACGAATAAGCAAATTTTCTGTGACAAAACCAAAAAAGGCCATCCAATTCATTTAATGAGGACCCAAAAAAAAGTTACAGTACCCGAGTCAGAAAAAAGGAAGCCAGGTTACTAGGATCCCCTGGTAAAAAAGTGTTATGCTTAATTCCATTCACTTGACAGGAAAAAAAAACTTAATTTTTGCTATATTTAAAATAAGAAAGAGGGACGGAGGGCCCCCCTTTTACGGCAGGTTAGGTTCCAGGCTACCGCCCTAAAGCGGAAACCGCCGTAAAGTGGAACACCCTTTTTTTCCACTTATAAATGCATACAAACACAATAACAAGTTTACCAACAATATTAATTAGCAATGAACCAGGCATCAAAAAACAATAAAAAAATAAAAATACACCATAGTGCATCATTATTTACCTTAAAATATTTATATCTTAAATTAGGGTGAGACAAGTAGTTTTTATTGTAAGAAATCGGGGGTATGTAGGGTAATGCCGGGGCTACCTTACCGGGCCCACCCCACCCCAAAACTATCTATGAAAATTTTAAGCCCCCCGGGCGAAAAAAATGATATACATTTCAATTATTCCCTTAAAATATTTGTAGTCTTAATGTAGGGTCAGGAAAAGAAATGAGAAAAACGAATAAAGAGAGAGAGAAAGAATGAGTACATGAGGGGGGACAGGCGCAGAGTTATGTAAAAAACCAGGCGAAGTAAGTTTTGTAAAAAAAGAATGTACACTCGGGTTTTGTGAAAAGTTACATTGTGTACGGGTTGTCTCTACATTGATACGGTAAAATTTAAATAAAAAGAACACTCCCATTTCATGAAACTCTTTTTGAGAAAAAAAGAAGCTCTGGGGGGGAAGGCAATGGAAATAAGTCAAAACTGAATTTTGGGTTTATCCTAGGTTCTCAAAACGTATTTGTTATTTTTGATAATCTAGTAACGTATTTGTGTATACCTGAAAAAATTACTTACATACTTACAAAGGAAAAATTTTTTCTACAGTTACCCCCAGAACACATTTTCTTTTATGTTAATTGAAAAAATTTATTCTTGGCTCACTTGTACAAGTTATTCTCCCCATCTTTTATTTAGTTTATTTATTCTATTGTGGGGTGTATTTTCATCTTTTTATGTTATGTATCGTGTTTTTTATAAATTTTGAAAAAAAATATTGGATGGATTAATGAAAATGTGTATATTAACGTAATAACGACATTTAATGAACTCGGTGGTTTTGTTATATTATTACATTTTAATATGGCATCACTTGTGAAAGTCGTTGTACCACATCTCACATTTATTTTATTTTTTACTGGGGGGTGTTTTTATCTTATTTTATGTTATGCATCGTGTTATTAATAATTTTGAAAAAAATATCAGGATGGTTTAAATGAAAATGGTATATTACCGTAATAACGACATTTAATGAGATCGGTGATATTGTTTTATTTTTTATCATTTTAAATGGGTATTGTGCAAGTCGTCTGCTACAATCTCACATTTATGTTTTTTTATTCTATGGGGGGTGTATTTTCTTTTTTATATGTTAGCATCGGTTATTATAAAATTTTGAAAAAAATATCATGGATGGATTAATGAAAATTGTATATTAACTAATATCACTTTAAATGATCGATGTTTATTTTTATCATTACTAATTTGACGTCGGGAAATAAGACATTTACCTTTTTTAATGTGTACCTGAAATGCACACATTTTGTAAGTTTTTTTAGTACGGTATACAAAAAGAAAATTATCAAGTTATATAAAATATGAAATAACTTTTAAAAACATTTGAAATTTTGGAGTTTCCAGACAAAATGTCTGTATAGTCCTTGTGGCTTAGCGCTTCTTTTTTTGATTATAATAATAATAATCCAGACAAAATGGAGAGACTTAGTGCTTACTGAGCTCATGGAGAATGTAAACAAACAGGGTGGGGCACGGTGACCGTATTAGAAAGTCAGGTGGGGGGAGCCGTATAGCGAGTTTTGGTCATAATTTGAAATGTCCGTATTAGCGGAACGCCGTAAAGTGAAACGCCGTAAAGCGGGGCCTTCCTGTATACATGAGTGTCTAACCAAAAATCGTCAGAACCTCCTGTATAGAGTCAGAAAACTTAAGCAGGAGAATGACACAATACACCAATGCTTCACACGGGATGGGAAAATTCTAGTTAGGAAAACAAATGTAGATCAACTGTCCCATCACGAACGGAAGATCATCACGATTTCTCAGGGATAAAAATTTACGAGAATAAATAAACAATGCCAACCTAAAAACCTACTAGTGGTGTAGTTTTGCTCCATATTGTTCAAATTTCATGTACAATTCTTAGTAATTAAAAAAACCCAACTACCCTTATGTGATTTTAAGAAGCAAATCACCTTATGTAATTTTTTTTTTCTATTGTTTGCTGAAATATTTGCTGAATTGATACTTTTTCTGTCCATATTATACCTCATATTTTTTTAAATACTTTTTAAATTTATATTACTTACTAAAAATTAATAATAATTCCCTTTTTACTTCAGTACAATTTACTCTTAAAATTTTTGACATCTTTAATTACCATTACTTGCTAATTTCCATAACCTGTTTTAAAACCACATTTACTATCTTTGGGACTCTTTAAAAACCTTGTATGCCAAAAACCTCTATTAACTCCACTGAATACTGAAAACCCAAAAAACAGTTCTTAAAATTTAATACTTAAATAAACATTCTTTTTCACTTTTTTTTTTTTTTTTTTCTAATTTATCTTTTTTTGTAATCATTATTACTTAGTAAAATTTTATTAAACACCAATTTACTACCCGTCAATTTTTTCTTTTGTACATTAACATTTTTTAAC
>NC_069445.1:34734410-34753841 GCF_026875155.1 Cherax quadricarinatus | reverse complement strand
TAAAAGTTTTTTTGTTTCGTGTGAAGAAGAAAATCTGCTCAACCGAAACGATGTGACTGATAGGAACAGAACGCCTGCCTCTCACAACTGTCCTGACCAGTATTCAGTAATTATTGGGGCACGAAAAGAAAACCCAATACCCCAGTGTTAATGATTCGGACTGCATTTTGCAAATACTATCCTTGAGCAATGGTTTGATAAAGTGAGGTCAACAGTTTATGGCAAGAAAACTGTGAAAATGGTATCTAAATGTATATCAAACAGGTCGCACAGAGCAAAATATTAAAAAAAGAGTCAAATCCATGTTTTGCAAATTAAAGAGGGAAACGTTTACTCTTTTTTCCTCATCCTCTTAGCAGACATGAATGGAAATACTGGCCACACTTCGTATCATATTTGGGGCGAGGTTCCCTGATGCTGGTGAGGGCTCCCCTTCCCTGGATCGAACTTGAAATGCCTTTCCCATTCCCCCCATTTTCCATCACCCCACTACGGGTTTAGAGCTCCCCTTGAATGAAATAATAGTTTATGGACAGTAAACAAAATTATCCCAAGAAAGTTCCCTCAGTAAAAGGCAAAAATAAAATAAAAAATCTATGCCAAGAAGCATTCCAATGGAAAGAAGAAAATAACATGATATTCAATTGGGCGCAAATTCCAACCATTTGAATAGGGGGAGGGGGAGGGGGAGGAGGAGGGGGAGGGGGGGGGAGGAGGGGGAGGAGGAGGGGAGGAGGAGGGGGAGGAGGGGGGGAAATACAGCTCAAAAAACTAACACAAATACAAAATTTGATGATCATACAGAAAGGGTGCAAACTCTTTTCTGACTGTTGGAGATAATATTGAGGTGGGGACCCCGTGAAGGAGGAGTGAGATACATGAGTGTGGGGACCCTGTGAAGGGGGAGGTGAGATACATGAGTGTGGGGACCCCGTGAAGGAGGAGGTGAGATACATGAGTGTGGGGACCCCGTGAAAAGGGGGAGGTGAGATACATGAGTGTGGGGACCCCGTGAAGGGGGAGGTGAGATAATGAGTGTGGGCGACCCCGTGAAGGAGGCGATGAGGCTTCAAGAGGTGTGTTCTGCATGCTGTCACAGTAGTAACTTAATGTTTGGGAACATGCGCCAGAATATTACGTTTACGATGTTGTTTAGGGGTCGTAAGACAATTCAGTTTACTACGTTGCTTCATTTTGATGGCCCTTTACTGTAAACCCAAACAGCACAGTTCCCCATCCCATCCCCCCACATTCCACACACTCTTGGTGATTAATTTCACCAGAATGTATTCATTTGAATTGTGTTGTTGGAAAAAAAAAACGGTAGAATGATCGCTAAGACAAGTAACAACAAAGTCATCAAACGACTTATGTCAACATGTCATATAATGGTTACAAAAAAAAGAGATGCGTTTGCATGAAATTAATTGTCAGTAAAAGTGGAAAAAAACAGGGTTGTTGAAAGTCATTTCTGTTAACATTTACCCGTGCGAACCCGACTCTACCCTTGAGGCAGTGACATCTAGCTCCTGGGACCAACGAGCCCTGCTCATATATTGATTATCAAGATCTTCATTGATGACTAGAAGAGTGATGGTAAGGTGGGTTTTATATGATTAATTGATAAGAACTTATATTGTGTCCAGTTACCAAGCGAGTCTTCGGTCTCCACAGAGGAATTCCGGGTCATTCAAACCTGAATTTTATCATAATATCCAGACACGCAGATCCAGATTCACTGTTTACTCTGATTCGCAAGAGTATTCTACTCTTTTTGGGGATAGTATGGTGAGGCTCAATCCAGTGAGTGATTGAGCTTACATTGGGGGAAACCTGAGCACTTAAGCATGAATCTTCCGAGTTCTCCAGTACATGGGTATCTGAGTTCTCATATATGGGTGTTGTGTGGTCTCACGATAGGTATAATCTGAGCCTCCATGTATGGATCATCCGTCAAAATACTCCTGGATCAATTCACTAATCCTTCGGTCGTATCAGAAGACACTGAAAAATCCTCCACGTCACGAAACAAGCATGAGCTATACCTTGACGTGAGATCTCGAGACCAACGTAACATTCATGCTGTCTGTAGCGGGCTGTTGTAACATTTTTCGTGGTATGCATGGAGACAGGCAAAGGGTTTAAGAAACGAAGACAGGAGACTAGGGCATAGTGGGGGTTTTGAGAGAGAGGCGCAAGGGAAGCGAAAGATAAGAAGAGGTTTGGGAATCGTGGTCTAGGAACAATACAAAGGAAGAAGATAGAAATTAGGCATAGAAGATAGGAGCAGGATAGCGGACGATTATGACAGACAGAAGAAGTGGAGGTTAAGGGGTGAGACAATCCGTTATAAACGTCTTGTGCTTGTGCTAGTTTTGCTTGTTGCTGAGATGCAACTTAGTCTTTACTGTGCTCGTGTCTGGTCGGTCCTACTGCTGTTCGAATCTGGGTGTGTCCTAGTTGCTGCTCGTATGTTGGTGTGTCCAAACTGCTGCTCGTATCTGGTGGGGTCCTAGCTACTGCTTGTATCTGGGTTTGTTCTAGCTGCTGCTCGTATCGAGGTGTTTCCTAGCTGCTGCTCGTATCTAGTTATAAATGGTGTTACTCCTATTGTATCACAATGCACATCATTATGGTATCACAAGACATATTGAAGCGCTAAACTCGTGTGAGTTATTCAGCACAGTTCTCTAATCGCGACCCGATGTCTGACCAGACGAAAATGTTCTTAACTACACTCTAGGCTACACGTTTAGATGAAATTTGAACTAACATAATTCTTCGTCATTGGTGAGAAAGGGGGAAGGGGGCGAGGTGGCAGCCGGAGAGGGGGGGGGAGTGGGGCAGCCGTGAGAGGGGGAGTGGGCAGCCGTGAGAGGGAGGGGTGGGCAGCCGTGAGAGGGAGGAGTGGGGCAGAGGGGTGCGTGCCTGATAGATACACGGACTCAATTGCTGTATTCCTCTGAACCAAGATTAAGCTATAATATTACTTACTGCCAGCTTCCCTATTCCTTTATTTTAGATTCGAAATTTTGGCTTAACTTAAACCAATTTTCATTAAGTCAGTATAACAATTTTATCTTGTTATTATCCATATTTGTTTGTTTAAAATTCACGAGAGTTTAAAAACTTTATTACATAATTTATTCTATGTTTTTATGTTTTATTTAAATTCTAAACCTTAATGGTTGACGTGTAGAGCAACACGTCAAGCAGCCAGTATATGCAAATTCAATACTACGGAGCACTAATTTAATTCATGGATATATAATGAGTGTTCTGTCAGTGAGTGTAACGTTTAAGTTATTTATATGTTGAAGGTGATACTGGAGGATGACACGCAAGTGTGTACCCCAGCACACACACTGCTAGCTCACTCTCACACACTGCTAGCTCACTCTCACATACTGCTAGCTCACTCTCACATACTGCTAGCTCACTCTCACACACTGCTAGCTCACTCTCACATACTGCTAGCTCACTCTCACATACTGCTAGCTCACTCTCACATACTGCTAGCCCCACTCTCAACACTGCTAGCTCACTCCACATACTGCTAGCTCACTCTCACATACTGCTCCCTCACTCTCACATACTGCACCCTCACTCTCACATACTGCTAGCTCACTCTCACATACTGCTAGCTCACTCTCACATACTGCTAGCTCACTCTCACACACTGCTAGCTCACTCTCACATACTGCTAGCTCCACTCCCCACACACTGCTAGCTCACTCTCACATACTGCTAGCTCACTCTCACATACTGCTAGCTCACTCTCACATACTGCTAGCTCACTCTCACATACTGCTCCCTCACTCTCACATACTGCACCCTCACTCTCACATACTGCTAGCTCACTCCACATACTGCTAGCTCACTCTCACAAAACTGCTAGCTCACTCTAAACACCTGCTAGCTCACTCTCACATACTGCTAGCTCACTCTCACATACTGCTAGCTCACTCTCACACACTGCTAGCTCACTCTCACATACTGCTAGCTCACTCTCACATACTGCTCCCTCACTCACATACTGCTCCCTCACTCTCACATACGGCTCCCTCACTCTCACACACTGCTCCCTCACTCTCACACACTGCTCCCTCACTCTCACATACTGCTAGCTCACTCTCACACACTGCTCCCTCACTCTCACATACTGCTCCCTCACTCTCACACACTGCTAGCTCACTCTACACACACTGCTAGCTACTCTCACATACTGCTCCCTCACTTTTACATACTGCTCCCTCACTCTCACATACTGCTTCCTCACTCTCACATACTGTTCCCTCCTCTCACATACTGCTCCCTCACTCTCACATACTGCTCCCTCACTCTCACACACTGCTCCCTAAACTCTCACACAACGCTCCCTCACTCTCACATACTGTTCCCTCACTCTCACATACTGCTCCCTCACTCTCACATACTGCTCCCTCACTCTCACACATTGCTCCTCACTCTCACATACTGCTCCCACTCTCACTACTGCTCCCTCACTCTCACATACTGCTCCCTCACTCTCACACATTGCTCCCTCACTCTCACATACTGCTCCCTCACTCTCACATACTGCTCCCTCACTCTCACATATGCTCCCTCACTCTCATATACTGCTCCCTCACTCCACATACTGCTCCCTCACTCTCACATACTGCTCCCTCATTTCTCACATACTGCTCTCTCACTCTCACATACTGCTCCCTCACTCTTACACACTGCCCCCCTCACTCTCACATACTGCTCCTTCACTCCAATACTGCTCCCTTACTCTCACATACTGCTCCCTCACTCTCACATACTGCTCCCCCCACTCTCCATACTACTCCCTCACTCTCACATACTGCTCCTTTCACTCTCACATACTGCTCCCTCACTCCCCACATACTGCTCCCTCACCTCACATACTGCTCCTTCACTCACATACTTACTCCCCCTCACTCTCACATACTACTCCCTCACTCTCACATACTGCCCCTCACTCTCACATACTACCCCTCACTCCAAAATACTGCTCCCTCACTCTCACATACTGCTCTCCCTATCACCCATATACTACTCCCCTCACTCTCACATACTGCTCCCTCACTCTCCATACTGCCTCTCACTCTCACATACTGCTCCCCCACTCTCACATACTGCTCCCTCACTCTCACATACTCCCTCCCTCACTCTCACAACTGCTCCCTCACTCTCACATACTGCTCCCTCACTCTCACACCTGCCCCCTCACTCTCACACAACGCTCCCCTCACTCTCACATACTGCTCCCTCACTCTCACATACTGCTCCCTCACTCTCACATACTGCTCCCTCACTCTCACATACTGCTCCGTCACTCTCACACACTGTTCCCTCACTCTCACATACTGCTCCCTCACTCTACATTACTGCTCACTCACTCTCACACACTGCCCCTCACTCTCACATACGCTCCCCCACTCTCACATACTGCTCCCTCACTCTCACATACTGCCCCCCTCACTCTCACATACTGCTCCCTCACTCTCATACACTGCTCCTCACTCTCACACACTGTTCCCTCACTCTCACATACGCCCCCTCACTCTCACATTGCTCCCTCACTCTCACATACTGTTTCCCTCACTCTCACACACTTTTCCCTCACTCTCACATACTGCTCCCTCACTCTCACATACTGCCCCTCACTCTCACATACTGTTCCCTCACTCTCACATATGCTCCCCACTCTCACATACTGCTCCCTCACTCTCACACACTGCTCCCTCACTCTCAACATACTGCTCTCTCACTCTCACATACTGCTCCTTCACTCTCACACACTGCCCCTCGCTCTCACATACTGCTCCCTCACTCTCACATACTGCTCCCTCACTCCCCACATACTGCTCCCTCACTCTCACATACTGCTCCTCCACTCTAAACACACTGCTCCCCCCACTCTCACACACTGTTCCCTCACTCTCACATACTGCTCCCTCACTCTCACATACTGCTCCCATCACTCTCACATACTGCTCCCTCACTCTCACACACTGCTCCCTCACTCTCACATACTGCTCCCTCACTCTCACATACTGCTCCCTCACCTGGAGTTTACCTGGAGAGAGTTCCGGGGGTCAACGCCCCCGCGGCCCGGTCGGGTGACCAGGCCTCCTGGGGATCAGAGCCTAATCAACCAGGCTGTTACTGCTGGCTGCCCGCAAACCAACGTACGAGCCACAGCCCGGCTGATCAGGAACCGACTTTAGGTGCTTGTCCAGTGCCAGCTTGAAGACTGCCAGGGGTCTGTTGGTAATCCCCCTTATGTATGCTGGGAGGCAGTTGAATAGTCTCGGGCCCCTGACACTTATTGTATGGTCTCTTAACGTGCTAGTGACACCCCTGCTTTTCATTGGGGGGATGTTGCATCGTCTGCCAAGTCTTTTGCTTTCGTAGTGAGTGATTTTCGTGTGCAAGTTCGGTACTGCTCCCTCACTCTCACATACTGCTCCCTCTCTCTCACATACTGCTCCCTCACTCTCACACACTGTTCCCTCACTCTCTCATACTGCTCCCTCACTCTCACATACTGCTCCCTCACTCTCACATGCTTTTCCCTCACTCTCACATACTGCTCCCTCACTCTCACATACTGTTCCCTCACTCTCACATACTGCTCCCTCACTGTCACATACTGCTCCCTCACTGTCACATACTGCTCCCTCACTCTCACATACTGCTCCCTCACTCTCACATACTGCTCCCTCACTCTCACACACTGCTCCCTCACTCTCACACACTGCTCCCTCACTCTCACATACTGCTTCCCTCACTCTCACACACTGCTCCCTCACCCTCACATACTGCCCCTCACTCTCACAAAACGGCTCCCTCACTCCACACACTGCTCCCTCACTCCACATACTGTTTCCCTCACTCTCACATACTGCCCCTCACTCTCACATACTGCTTCCTCACTCTCACATACTGTTCCCTCACTCTCACATACTGCTCCTCACTTCCACATACTGCTCCCCTCTCTCACATACTGCTCCCTCACTCTCACACACTGTTCCCTCACTCTCTCATACTGCTCCCTCACTCTCACATACTGCTCCCTCACTCTCACATGCTGTTCCCTCACTCTCACATACTGCCCCTCACTCTCACTACTTTTTCCCTCACTCTCACATACTGCTCCCTCACTCTCACATACTGCTCCCTCACTCTCACATACTGCTCCCTCACTCTCACATACTGCTCCCTCACTCTCACATACTGCTCCCTCACCCCCTCACACACTGCTCCCACTCTCACACACTGCTCCCTCACTCTAAACATACTGCTCCCTCACTCTCACACACTGGCTCCTCACTCTCACATCTGCTCCCTCACTCTCACATACTGCTCCCTCACTCTCACACACTGCCCCCTCCACTCTCACATACTGCTCCCTCACTCTTACTACTGCTCCCTCACTCTCACATACTGCTTCCTCACTCTCACATACTGTTCCCTCACTCTCACATACTGCTCCCTCACTCTCACATACTGCTCCCTCACTCTCACACACTGCTCCCTCACTCTCACATCACTGCTCCCTCACTCTCACATACTGTTCCCTCACCTCACATACTGCTCCCTCACTCTCACATACTGCTCCCTCACTCTCACACATTGCTCCCTCACTCTCACATACGCCCTAAACTCTCACATACTGCTCCCTCACTCTCACATACTGCTCCCTCACCTCACACATTGCTCCCCCCACTCTCACAATACTGCTCCCTCACTCTCACATACTGCTCCCTCACTCTCACATACTGCTCCCTCACTCTCATATACTGCTCCCTCACTCTCACATACTGCTCCCTCACTCTCACATACTGCTCCCTCACTCTCACATACTGCTCTCTCACTCTCACATACTGCTCCCTCACTCTTACACACTGCTCCCTCACTCTCACATACTGCTCCTTCACTCTCATATACTGCTCCCTTACTCTCACATACTGCTCCCTCACTCTCACATACTGCTCCCTCACTCTCCATACTACTCCCTCACTCTCACATACTGCTCCCTCACTCTCACATACTGCTCCCTCACTCTCACATACTGCTCCCTCACTCTCACTTTACGCTCTTCATTTCACATACTACCCCTCACTCTCACATACTACTACTCCCTCACTCTCAATAATGCTCCCTCACTCTCCATATTTACTCTCCCTTCACCTCACATACTGCTCCCTCACTCTCACATAACTGTTTTCCTTTCCCACCCTTTATACTACCCCTCACTCTCACAACGCTCCCTCACTCTCACAACGCTCTCTCACTCTCACATACTGCTCCCTCACTCTCACATACTGCTCCCTCACTCTCACATACGCTCCCTCACTCTCACATACTGCTCCCTCACTCTCACATACTGCTCCCTAAATCTCACACACTGCCCCCTCACTCTCACACACTGCTCCCTCACTCTCACATACTCCCCCCAAACTCTCACATACTGCTCCCTCACTCTCACATACTGCTCCCTCACTCTCACATACTGCTCCGTCACCTCACACACTGTTCCCTCACTCTCACATACTGCTCCTCACTCTCACATACGCTCACTCACTCTCAACACATGCTCCCTCACTCTCACATACTGCTCCCTCACTCTAAACATACTGCTCCCTCACTCTCACATACTGCTCCCTCACTCTCACATACTGCTCCCTCACTCTCATACACTGCTCCCCACTCTCACCCCACTGTTCCCTCACTCTCACATACTGCTCCCTCACCTCACTACTGCTCCCTCACTCTCACATACTGCTCCCTCACTCTCACACACTGTTTCCCTCACTCCTCACTTACTGCTCCCTCACTCTCACTACTGCTCCCTCACTCTCACATACTTTTTCCCTCACTCTCACATACTGCTCCCCCCTCTCACATACTGCTCCCTTCACTCTCACACACTGCTCCCTCACTCTCACATACTGCTCTCTCACTCTCACATACTGCTCCTTCACTCTCACACACTGCTCCCTCGCTCTCACATACTGCTCCCTCACTCTCACATACTGCTCCCTCACTCTCACATACTGCTCCCTCACTCTCACATACTGCTCCCTCACTCTCACACACTGCTCCCTCACTCTCACACACTGTTCCCTCACTCTCACATACTGCTCCCTCACTCTCACATACTGCTCCCTCACTCTCACATACTGCTCCCTCACTCTCACACACTGCTCCCTCACTCTCACTACGCTCCCCACTCTCACATACTGCTCCCTCACCGGGAGTTTCCCTGGAGAGAGTTCCGGGGTCAACGCCCCGGGGCCCGGTCTGTGACCAGCCTCCTGGTGGATCAGAGCCTAATCAACCAGGCTGTTACTGCTGGCTGCCCGCAAACCAACGTACGAGCCACAGCCCGGCTGATCAGGAACCGACTTTAGGTGCTTGTCCAGTGCCAGCTTGAAAACTGCCAGGGGTCTGTTGGTAATCCCCCTTATGTATGCTGGGAGGCAGTTGAACAGTCTCGGGCCCCTGACACTTATTGTATGGTCTCTTAACGTGCTAGTGACACCCCTGCTTTTCATTGGGGGGATGTTGCATCGTCTGCCAAGTCTTTTGCTTTCGTAGTGAGTGATTTTCGTGTGCAAGTTCGGTACTGCTCCCTCACTCTCACATACTGCTCCCTCTCTCTCACATACTGCTCCCTCACTCTCACACACTGTTCCGTCACTCTCTCATACTGCTCCCTCACTCTCACATACTGCTCCCCTCACTCTCCACATGCTTTCCCTCACTCTCACATACGCTCCCTCACTCTCACATACTGTTCCCTCACTCTCACATACTGCCCCCTTTCACTGTCACATACTGCTCCCCCACTGTCACATACTGCCCCCTCACTCTCACATACTGCTCCCTCACTCTCACATACTGCTCCTCACTCTCACACATTTGCTCCCTCACTCTCACACCATTTGCTCCCTCACTCTTCACATACTGCTCCCTCACTCTCACACACTGCTCCCTTTCACTCTCCCATACTGCTCCCTCACTCTCACATACTGCTCCCTCACTCTCACACACTGCCCCTCACTCTCACATCTGCTCCCTCACTCTCACATACTGCTCCCTCACCTCACATACTGCTTCCTCACTCTCACATACTGTTCCCTCACTCTCACATACTGCTCCCTCACTCTCACATACTGCTCCCTCTCTCTCACATACTGCTCCCTCACTCTCACATACTGCTCCCTCACCTCACATACTGCCCCCTCACTCTCACACACTGCTCCCTCACTCTCACATACTGCTCCCTCACTCTCACATACTGCTCCCTCACTCTCACATACTGCTTCCTCACTCTCACATACTGTTCCCTCACTCTCACATACTGCTCCCTCACTCTCACATACTGCTCCCTCACTCTCACATACTGCTCCCTCACTCTCACACACTGCTCCCTCACTCTCACATACTGTTCCCTCACTCTCACATACTGCTCCCTCACTCTCACATACTGCTCCCTCACTCTCACACATTGCTCCCTCACTCTCACATACTGCTCCCACTCTCACATACTGCTCCCCTCACTCCCCACATACTGCCCCTCACTCTCACACATTGCTCCCTCACTCTCACATACTGCTCCCTCACTCTCAAAATACTGCTCCCTCACTCTCACATACTGCTCCCTCACTCTCATATACTGCTCCCTCACTCTCACATACTGCTCCCTCACCTCACATACTCCCTCCCTCACTCTCACATACTGCTCTCTCACTCTCACATACTGCTCCCCCCACTTTTTACACACTGCTCCCTCACCTCACATACTGCTCCTTCACTCTCATAACGCTCCCTTACTCTCACAACGCTCCCTCAACTCCACATACTGCTCCCCCCACTCTCCATCCTACTCCCTCACTCTCACATACTGCTCCCTCACTCCACATACTGCTCCCCTCACTCTCACATACTGCTCCCTCACTCTCACATACTGCTCCTTCACTCACATACTACTCCCTCACTCTCACATACTACTCCCTCACTCTCACATACTGCTCCCTCACTCTCACATACTACTCCCTCACTCTCACATACTGCTCCCTCACTCTCACATACTGCTCCTTCACCCATATACTACTCCCTCACTCTCACATACTGCTCCCTCACTCTCACATACTGCTCTCTCACTCTCACATACTGCTCCCTCACTCTCACATACTGCTCCCTCACTCTCACATACTGCTCCCTCACTCTCACATACTGCTCCCTCACTCTCACATACTGCTCCCTCACTCTCACACACTGCTCCCTCACTCTCACACACGGGCTCCCTCACTCTCACATACTGCTCCTCACCTCTCACATACTGCCCCTCACTCTCACATACTGCTCCCTCACTCTCACATACTGCTCCGTCACTCTCACACACTGTTCCCTCACTCTCACATACTGCTCCCTCACTCTCACATACTGCTCACTCACTCTCACACACTGCTCCCTCACTCTCACATACTGCTCCCTCACTCTCACATACGCTCCCTCACTCTCACATACTGCTCCCTCACTCTCACATACTGCTCCCTCACTCTCATACACTGCTCCCTCACTCTCACACACTGTTCCCTCACTCTCACATACTGCTCCCTCACTCTCACATACTGCTCCCTCACTCTCACATACTGCTCCCTCACTCTCACACACTGTTCCCTCACTCTCACATACTGCTCCCTCACTCTCACATACTGCTCCCTCACTCTCACATACTGTTCCCTCACTCTCACATACTGCTCCCTCACTCTCACATACTGCTCCCTCACTCTCACACACTGCTCCCTCACTCTCACATACTGCTCCCTCACTCTCACATACTGCTCCTTCACTCTCACACACGCCCCCTCGCTCTCACATACTGCTCCCTCACTCTCACATACTGCTCCCTCACTCTCCAAACTGCTCCCTCACCTCACATACTGCTCCCTCACTCTCACACACTGCTCCCTCACCCCTCACACACTGTTCCCTCACTCTCACATACTGCTCCCTCACTCTCACATACTGCTCCCTCACTCTCACACACTGCTCCCTCACTCTCACATACTGCTCCCTCACTCTCACATACTGCTCCCTCACCTGGAGTTTACCTGGAGAGAGTTCCGGGGGTCAACGCCCCCGCGGCCCGGTCTGTGACCAGGCCTCCTGGTGGATCAGAGCCTAATCAACCAGGCTGTTACTGCTGGCTGCCCGCAAACCAACGTACGAGCCACAGCCCGGCTGATCAGGAACCGACTTTAGGTGCTTGTCTAGTGCCAGCTTGAAAACTGCCAGGGGTCTGTTGGTAATCCCCCTTATGTATGCTGGGAGGCAGTTGAACAGTCTCGGGCCCCTGACACTTATTGTATGGTCTCTTAACGTGCTAGTGACACCCCTGCTTTTCATTGGGGGGATGTTGCATCGTCTGCCAAGTCTTTTGCTTTCGTAGTGAGTGATTTTCGTGTGCAAGTTCGTACTCCGCCCCTCACTCTCACATACTGCTCCCTCTCTCTCACATACTGCTCCCTCACTCTCACACACTGTTCCCTCACTCTCTCATACTGCTCCCTCACTCTCACATACTGCTCCCTCACTCTCACATGCTTTTCCCTCACTCTCACATACTGCTCCCTCACTCTCACATACTGTTCCCTCACTCTCACATACTGCTCCCTCACTGTCACATACTGCTCCCTCACTGTCACATACTGCTCCCTCACTCTCACATACTGCTCCCTCACTCCCCACATACTGCCCCCTCACTCTCACACACTGCCCCTCACTCTCACACACTGCCCCCTCACTCTCACATACTGCTCCCTCACTCTCACACACTGCTCCCTCACTCTCACATACTGCTCCCTCACTCTCACATACTGCTCCCTCACTCTCACACACTGCTCCCTCACTCTCACATACTGCTCCCTCACTCTCACATACTGCTTCCTCACTCTCACATACTGTTCCCTCACTCTCACATACTGCTCCCTCACTCTCAAAATACTGCTCCCTCTCTCTCACATACTGCTCCCTCACTCTCACACACTGTTCCCTCACTCTCTCATACTGCTCCCTCACTCTCACATACTGCTCCCTAAATCTCACATGCTGTCCCTCACCCCTCACATACTGCTCCCTCACTCTCACATACTGTTCCCTCACTCTCACATACTGCTCCCTCACTGTCACATACTGCTCCCTCACTCTCACATACTGCTCCCTCACTCTCACATACTGCTCCCTCACTCCACATACTGCCCCCTCACTCTCACACACTGCTCCCTCACTCTCACACACTGCTCCCTCACTCTAAACTACTGCTCCCTCATTTCTCACACACTGCTCCCACCTCCACTTTACTGCTCCCTCACCTCACATACTGCTCCCTCACTCTCACACACTGCTCCCTCACTCTCACATACTGCTCCCTCACTCTCACATACTGCTCCCTCACCTCACATACTGCTTCCTCACTCCACATACTTTTCCCCTCACTCTCACATACTGCTCCCTCACTCTCACATACTGCTCCCTCACTCTCACACACTGCTCCCTCCCTCCCCTCACACACTGCTCCCTCACTCTCACATCTGTTCCCTCACTCTCACATACTGCTCCCTCACTCTCACAAAACTGTTTCCTCACTCTCACACATTGCTCCCTCACTCTCACATACTGCTCCTCACTCTCACATACTGCTCCCTCACTCTCACATACTGCTCCTCACTCTCACACATTGCTCCCTCACTCTCACATCCCTGCTCCCTCACTCCCCACATACTGCTCCCCACTCTCACATACTGCTCCCCACTCTCATAACTGCTCCCTCACTCTCACATACTGTCCCTCACTCTCACATACGCTCCCTCACTCTCACATACTGCTCCCTCACTCTTACACACTGCTCCCTCACTCTCACATACTGCTCCTTCACTCTCATATACTGCTCCCTTACTCCACATACTGTTTCCCTCACTCTCACATACTGCCCCCTCACTCTCCATACTACTCCCCTCACTCCCCAAAATATGCTCACCTCACTCTCACATACTGCTCCCTCACTCTCACATACTGCCCTCACTCTCACATACTGCTCCTTCACTCACATACTACTCCCTCACTCTCACATACTACTCCCTCACTCTCACATACTGCTCCTCACTCTCACATACTACTCCCCACTCTCACAAAACTGCTCCCTCACTCTCACATACTGCTCCTTCACCCATATACTACTCCCTCACTCTCACATACTGCTCCTTAAACTCTCACATACTGCTCCCCACTCTCACATACTACTCTCTCACTCTCACATACTACCCCTTTAACTCACATACTACTCCCCCACCCCCTCACATACTAACTCCCTCACTCTCACATACTGCTCCCTCACTCTCACATACTACTCCCTCACTCTCACATACTGCTCCCTCACTTCACATACTGCCCTCACTCTAAACATACTGCTCCTTCACTCATATACTACTCCCTCACTCTCACATACTGCTCCCTCACTCTCACAAAACTGCTCCCTCACTCTCACATAATACTCTCTCACTCTCACATACTACTCCTTCACTCACATACTACTCCCCTCACTCTCACATACTACTCCCTCACTCTCACATACTGCTCCCTCATCCACATACTACCTCCCTCACTCTCACATACTGCTCCCTCACTCTCACATACTGCTCCTTCACTCAATACTATCCCTCACTCTCACATACTGCTCCCTCACTCCACATACTGCTCCCTCACTCTCACATACTGCTCCCTCACTCACATACTACTCCCTCACTCTCACATACTGCTCCCTCACTCTCACATACTGCTCCTTCACTCATATACTATTTCCCTCACTCTCACATACTGCCCCTCACTCTCACATACTGCTCCCTCACTCTCACATACTGTTTCCCTCACTCACATACTACTCCCTCACTCCACATACGCTCCCTCACTCTCACATACTGCTCCTTCACTCGTATACTACTCCCTCACTCTCACATACTGCTCCCTCACTCTCACATACTGCTCCCTCACTCTCACATACTGCTCCTTCACTCATATACTACTCCCTCACTCTCACATACTGCTCCCTCACTCTCACATACTGCTCCCTCACTCTCACATACTGCTCCCTCACTCACATACTACTCCCTCACTCTCACATACTGCTCCCTCACTCACATACTACTCCCTCACTCTCACATGCTGGTCCGTCACTCTCCAGGAGCGAGACGTTGCCATATCTTACAATATTACAATATATTCACACTTAAACTCCCGCTACTCTTCATTTTTTTTAGTAGATATGTTCACGGTGATATAATTTTAATTTCCTGAAAGGAAACAGATATTCCATGAACCAAGGGGCAAAATAATTTAATAATTATAAGCCAGAGGCTCCGCGTTGAGAGGCGTGGAAAACCTCGCCATGATTCAGCCTCCAGGCCAGTGTCGAGGACCGTACGTTGTTCCAGTAATAATTTATCAAATCCAGTGCTGAATCCGGGTCATTTAATGGGTGTGGATGCTCTAATTGCGCTTACCTCATTCTTAAATTCCGTGTGGACAATTAGCAGAAGATGAATGGCACATAACCCGTGCATATACTAAAACAAAGACATTAGAATCCACTCTCATGTGGTGGTCGTCTAACGCCATACTGGATACCCCAACTTCGTCTTCTCTAATTCACCTCCCAAAGGAGTAATGCCCTTTATTCAGTGTTCTCCCATGTAGTAAGATCTTACTTGGGAAAGGTATAAAGACTATATCCTGGGAGAGAAATTCTAGGTAAAACATCGCTAACCACAGATGAGCAACTAGTGTGATATTTTATTGTGGCAGCGTTTTTGCCCCTCCAGAGCTCTACTGGGGAGCGAAACGTGCCACAAAAAAATTACATTAAATTGCATTGTGTCCTTTACCAACATATGTTGGTAATTCTACCAATATTAATACAATAAAAACCTGTACTTGAACCTGTGAAGAATGAACACTTATGCAACATAAAGGAATCTTACTGAAAAAACTTTCAACCACAAGTGTCTCATCAGCCCAATACAAAGCAGAAGATAGAGAGAGGAGTTTGAGGAATCTGCCTTCCCTAATCGAGTGTTCATCCATCAATCTACCCAGGACCCATGACATACCTTCCCGTAACAGTTATGGTAGATTGGCCGATTTATTTTTTATTTTATAGATCCGAAGATGCCCCCCTGAACACTAATGAAATTAAAATGATAAGATTCTTCGATTACAGTCAAGTTTCTCGAAACAATCTTGAAGTTATCAGTACATCAGGTGAATTAAGTTCATATTACGGCGAATATTTTGAGATTATGTATGTAAGTAACTTAACGACGTAGTATAATTAGTTCACATTAAGTGGTGTGATTTATACTTAATTGTAGTACACTTAAAGTTAACTTTAGCTTATATTATCCCCCAGACAAACCACTGAAGGTATGTGTTGTGCAAAAATATTGAAATTGATTTTGATTCTATCATAAGCCTAGAATTTTTTTTTCTTTTTATTTCAGTGTTATTCTAAGATAAATCAGGTGAGTTGATTTATTTACAAATAATTTTTTTTTTAAATTATGTGTTGTTATCCTTGACTTGATATATTTAAGTTTTTCGTTTCTTCTGTCGTTTAATGTGTGGGTTTAATTCTTGAGAAGACAAAAACTAGTGTTATCAGCAAAGAGCGTTTATTTGAGATACTGAAAAGTCCTTCGTAAATCGCTGATATACAGAAGAAATAAGAGAACCAAAAATGCTGCCTTGAGGAACACCAGTGTTTGTTGCAAGAATAATGGAGGTTATACCATTTTACGGTTTTAGTAAATTCTGAGACTAGGAAAGATACATAAGTAGTTTATGTGACCTCTAACTACAATGTATTGCACTGCAAAAAATTTTGCCAATAGCGTTAAAAACTCATCCCACGTTAATATAATCCAAGTCAATATGTTTTTAAGAAACGTGTGTAAATTGCTTCTAGCATTCTTACAGTGACATAATTTCTGGTTTTTTTTAAGTATAAAGCCACACTGACGTAAATTTTATGTTGTATTTTGCCCTGTTGAGGAAAATGTTTGTAAATATTTTTTTTTAAAATTATTTTTGAGATTAGTGGAGACATTTATCAAACAAGCAAACACAGGGAAAGGACTTGAAAGATCTGACCAAACATCGAGTACTTAATACTTAACACCAGAAATAATTTGCCCCTAGGCAAACTTTTAAAATAGGGTTTTGCTAAGATGAAATATTCCTGTGAAGGCCTAGACGAAAATTTAATCCGAGCCCCCCCCTCTCCCCCACCACCTGCCCCCGAGCACCCCCCCTCTCCCCCACCACCTGCCCCCGAGCCCCCCCCCCCTCCCACACCACCTGCCCCCGAGCCCCCCCTCATCCCCCACCACCTGCCCCCGAGCCCCCCCCCCTCCCCCCCCACCTGCCCCCGAGCCCCCCCCTCTCCCCGACCACCTGTCCCGAGCCCCCCCTCCCTCCCCTACCACCTCCCCCCAGCCCCCCTCCCTCTCCCCCACCAACCCGCCCCCGAGCCCCCCCTCTCCCCTACCACCTGTCCGTTTTCCCCTCAAACACAACTTTTGAGAAACTACACCTTACCTCCCTTCCTCTCTTGCCTCTACCAATAACCTGAAACCCATTGCTATGACCCCGACCCCTGCAAACCACAACTAGGTGGGTGCACACCACACACACCCCACAAAACACACACACACACACAACACACACACACACTTTTTCCCTCGACACACAAACTCAGTGAAACACTGGACGCATAAATTTTCCATAGTGTATATTAAAGGGTTTAAATTGTTAAAAATATATGTATATTTAAAAAATATAGTAAGATAAACCTTTACCCTAAATCACAACTGGAGCCAACCCTCCCTGGGACTGAGTGTCCCAGTGGTGGTACAGGAACAATATTGTTCAGCTGTGTTACAAGGAACATTTGTCTAGCTGTGGCACAAGGAACAATTGTCTACATGTGGTACAAGGAACTGTGTTGGTTTTAGCTATGGCACAAAATTCAGTTTCGCTACGCTGTTATACAAGGAAGTGTAATTCGTCTGTGGTACAAGGAAGACAGCTGTTCATCTGTGGTACAAGGAAGACAGCTGTTCATCTGTGGTACAAGGAAGACAGCTGTTCAACTGTGGTACAAAGGAAACAACTGTTCATCTGTGGTACAAGGAAGACAACTGTTCATCTGTGGTACAAGGAAGACAACTGTTCATCTGTGGTACAAAGAACAGTGTTGAACCTTTTAACAATAAATAGTTTTAAGCATATACCAATAATAATCATATATTTATATACTGAAACACTTAAAAAAGCCCCACGAATTAAAAACAAACAACATTGGCTACGAAGGAGTCGAACCCAGGACCGTCTGCCTCCCTCATCACACGGACACGATATGGTGAGCACCCTCATAATCTCACCTGTGATGGGAGTATTTATAGTCTAACGTGAGTATCTATACTCTCATCAGTGACACCTGCATGTACTCCGGCTTCAGACTGGCGGGTATATACACACCTGAAATATTTCATCGATTGTCCTCCTGCATTTATTTATTTATTTAGAAATTTTAGCATACATACAGAGGTACAAAAAAATACAGGTAAGAGCAGCATGCCAAAGCCACTTATATGCATAGCATTACGGGCTGGCTTAAAATTAACTTAGGATTAACTAAGCAATGATGAAATCAGTGATAAGACATTATTGTAAACAGATAACTATAAAGCACATGAGTATTACAAAGACAGGTCATATGGTTGCATGCATTGCTGTTCATTCAGTCGAATGGAGTATTCTGTTAGGTAGTGTATTTAAAAAAATAACAAAGTTAGATTGGGTCCTAGGTTTAACATTTATGCGATATAATTGTGAGTAACATTTTGGATACACAATTTATAAGGTTCAGTTATTCAGTATTTATTTGGTTTTGAGTGAGTAAGTGATCTTTGAGAAGAGACTTGAATTTATAAACAGGTAGTGTTTCTTTTATATTTACAGGTAATGAATTCCAGATTTTAGGGCCTTTTATGTGCATTGAGTTTTTGCATAGTGTGAGATGGACACGGGAACATCAAAGAGTGATCTGTGCCTTGTGTTATGGTCATGTGTTCTGTTGAGGTTGGCAAGAGATGTTTGGGGGAGGGATTTAAAATCAGAGTTAAGTGTTCTATGTATGTAATAGGTGCAATAATAAGTATGGATGTTTTGTATGGTGAGTAGGTTGAGTGTTTTGAATATTGGTGGTGTGCTGCTTATGAGAATTGTTTTCATTTTAACGCAGCCTTTTGTTGGGGAATAGTGGTCTGAGATGGTTAAATTTTTGTTGAGAGC
>NC_069445.1:34717763-34733910 GCF_026875155.1 Cherax quadricarinatus | reverse complement strand
AGAGATCACAAACAATCGAAGATGTGGAGTTGCTGTTTTTGGGTTTTGCCCCCCCAAGAAAAACAGGGATGATATGTTGGTAGTCGATCATTTGCGAAAAGGAAAGGCATGCGGATTTTGTAAAGAAAATGGCTGGAACGAGTGCTGCTGTTAGTGAATTTAAGGCCAGCAAAGGCTGGTTCAACAGATTCAAGAAGTGTAGTGGCATACACAGTGTTGTAAGGCATGGCGAGGCTGCAGCGATTAAAGACATTTGTGCAAAGTGGAACGAGGTGCAAACTTTTGTTGAAAAATATCACCCTGGCCAAGCCGATACAAGCCGTATCTGCAACATGTTCAGTGACAATACCTTGTCCCATTTTAGGCAAATCTTAGAAATGCCAGAAACAGAGCTCTCTGAACAGATTTTTAGTGCAACAGGGGTCCAGTGCCAGTAAAAGACAAAGAAGGGAAGTAACCCCAGTGAGGGCTTTGATACCTTAAGTCCTTACAGAGGGGTATTCCCCTTCCAAACAATAACTTTGACTTCATCTCCCCTCCTCCCCTTCTTCAATATGCCAACAAGAGTCTTCAATAAAGGTATGTAATGTTCATTCATCATTAAAATTAGTCATTTATATTTATTTCTTGCTGTTTTCTGTATGTAAAACTATAGTTGTTCTTTAAAAAATGCATTTTTTGTTAATATTTCTGGGTGTCTGGAACAGATTAATTGTATTTACGTTATTTCTTATGGGAAATATTCCTTCAGTTTTCGTACATTTTGGATTTAGACCAACTTTCCACTGTACTGCTGTACACTAACTGTCCCTTTCAAGGCAGGCAAAATTGCTGACCTGGAGAATGTACAGAAAACTTTCACAGCACACACAAATGCAATAAATCACCTAAATTACTGGGAACCATTAAAGTCCCTTGATTTGTATTCCCTAGAATGCAGGCCAAGAAAGATTATTTTTTTTTATTAACACATCGGCTGTTTCCCAACAAGGCAGGATGACCCGAAAAATAAAAACTTTCAACATCATTGACTCCATCACTGTCTTGCCAGAGGTGTGTTTACACTACAGTTATAAAACTGCAACATTAACACCCCTACTTCAAAGTGCAGGCACCACTGTACTTCCCATCTCCAGGACTCAAGTCCGGCTTGCCGGCTTCCCTGAATCTCTTCATAAAAGTTACCTTGCTTACACTCCACAGCACGTCAAGTCCTGAAAACCATTTGTCTCCATTCGCTCCTGTCTAACATGCTCATGCATGCTTACCAAACCATACCCCGGCCGGGATTGAACCCGCAGTCAGAGAGTCTCAAAACTCCAGCCCGTCGCGTTAGCCACTAGACCAGCTAGCCACAAAAAGATTCGTCCAACTAGGTATATTTCTACACCATAGGAACGTTAGCACAGGCACCACTGTGACCACAAATGCAAGTTTTTACAGACGAATCTCCAGCTAGCGTGGCCGTGACGAACTCTAGCTCAAGTCCCTTCACTGCCGTCAACATGACACGAAATCGTAATGACACGATTGCAAACAAACCATACCCCAGCCGGGATTGAACCCGCGGTCAGAGAGTCTCAAAACTCCAGCCCGTCGCGTTAGCCACTAGACCAGCTAGCCACAATAAGATTCGTCCAACTAGGTACTGTATATTTCTACACCATAGGAAGGTTACCACAGGCACCACTGTGACCACAAATGCAAGTTTTACAGACTTTAGCTAGAGTTCGTCACGGCCATGCTACACTGAGATTCTCTGTAAAAACTTGCATTGTGGGCACAGTGGTGCCTGTGGCTAACTCCTATGGGTCTAGAATATACTATTGGACAATCTTATTGGGCTAGCTGGTCTAGTGGCTAACGCGGCGGCGTGGAGACATTTGAGACTCTCTGACCGCGGGATTTCAATCCCGGGCCGGGGTATGGTTTGTATTTGCACATCGTGTCATTACGATTTCGTGAGTCATGTTGACGGCAGGGACGGGACTTTGACTAGAATTTCGTCATGGCCACGCAGCTGAGATTCCTCTGTCTGTAAAAACTTGCATTTGTGTTCACAGTGGTGCCTAGTGCTAACCTTCCTATGGTGTAGAAAATATACCATATTGGACGAATCTTATTGTGGCTAGCTGGTCTAGTGGCTAAACGCGGCGGGCTGGAGTTTTGAGAGTCCACAACATGACCGCGGGTTTCAATCCCTGCCGGGGTATGGTTGTTTGCAATTGTGTCATTACGATTTCGTGAGATCAGCATGCTTGTTGGAAGTTCCAAGCCACAACCGCACACCAAAACCTCCTTATTCCCCTCCCTCCAACCTTTCCGAGGCCTGACCACCATCCCCTCCTACCCTCCACTACAGATTTGTATACCCTCAAAGTCATTATAGTTTTGTCACACATCCACTCTACATGTCCAAACCATCTCAATAACCCCCCTCCTCAGCAAGGCCTACTGGATAATAGTTTTTTTGGTAATACCCGCACCTCCTCCTAATCTCCAGACTACAGATTATATCCATTTAATTCACACCACACACACAGCCCTCAGACATGACATCTCCATGCCTCAAGCCTTTCTCCTTGTTGCAACATTCACAACCCATGCCTCACACCCATTACACAGCGTTGTATAAACTATACTCTCATACATTCCCCTCTTTGCTTTCATGGATAAAGTTCTTTGTCTCCACAGACTCCCTCAGTGCATACATACCCACCTTTTTTCATTTCCCATCGTCAATCCTCTCATCCCATCACAGACCCACCGCTGACACGTCCATATCCCAAATATCTGAAATACATTCACCACCTCCATACAACACTCTCCCCTCCAATCTCATATCCAATCACTCTTTTCCGTTACCAATTTTTTTTATCCTCATCATCACTTTACTCTTTCCTATATTTATTTTTAACTTACACACATCTTTTACATAACCTACCAAACTCATCAACCAACCTCTGCAACATCTCTTCAGAATCTCCCATGCGTCACAGTGTCGTCAGACACAAGAAGCAACTGTGACATTTCCCATTTGTGTGAGATTCTTTTTCTTTTAACCCCACACCTCATGGCCAACACTCGCAGCATTTCATTTCTCTACTACTGCCATCTATAAATATATTGAATAACACCTGGTAAAATAAACATCGCCTGTCTAAAGGCCTACGTTTACTGGAAATAATCCCCATCTTGCCTACATACTCCTAACCAAGTCCGACACCATCCTCGCAAAAACTTTTCACAACTCCACACTCGCTTTCCAATCAACCACATCCTATTCCATGCATTCACAATCTGCCACACTTGCCCCCTTCCACCGCTACCCGTTAATCCTTTTTCCAATCGCCTAAATGCAAAAAAAACCTCTTTAACCCTTATTTAAATACATTTCACAACAACACATCAGTGTTTCACTGCAAGAACGAACATGATAATATACAACTTGAAAACCCGACAAGGATTAGTTCTAAACTGATGCACACGAAAATCACTCCCTATAAAACAAAAAGACAGCAAGAGAATCAACATTCCCCCCAATGAGCGCGCGACAGGGTATCCCAAGTACACACTAAGAGACAATGCAATACGTCTCAGGGGCCCAAGACTGTTTCAACTGCCTCCTAGCAACACATCAGGAGATTACCATAGACCCCTGGCAGATCTTCAAGAAGGCACTGATAGGCACCTAAAGTCGTACCCAAGTGGTTTATCCAGCTGTGTTTCATCTGTCGATTTAATGGTCGGACAGCAGTAACAGATGAGTTTGATCTGATCCCACCATCGAGGCCCTGTCTCAGACTGGACTGCGGGGAACAGTTGACACCCCAAACAACGATCCAGGTATACTCCAGGTATAACTGCCTCCTTTCAGCCCCAGCCATAGTTCCAATGAATAAAAGAAATGTTTCTCATTGTGTAAAATGCAAGCACTGTACTGTACATTGTCCATAAAAGGTTGAACTTCTGGAAAAACTCAACAGAGAAGCTTGTATAAATGATACAGCACTGGTTTTCTTCCACAGTTATGAACAAAGAAACAAAAACAAAAATTACTCAGTTTCTTTACTAAAAACAACAGACATAGCCCCACTCCACAAAGGGGGCAGTAAAGCAACAGCAAAGAACTACAGACCAATAGCACTAACATCCCATATCATAAAAATCTTTGAAAGGGTCCTAAGAAGCAAGATCACCACCCATCTAGAAACCCATCAGTTACACAACCCAGGGCAACATGGGTTTAGAAAAGGTCGCTCCTGTCTGTCTCAAACTATTGGAAACACTACGACAAGGTCCTAAATCACTAGAAGACCAAAAGAATGCAGATAGTATATATACAACTTTGCAAAAAGCCTTCGACAAGTGTGACCAAGGCGTAATACGCACAAAATGCCGTGCCTAAAGGAAAAAACAGAAAGTCGGATCGATGGATCTATAATATCTCACTCACAGAACATAGAGAGTAGTCGCAACAGAAGTAAAGACTCCGAGGCAGCTACGGGAAAAGCTCATGTTTCCAAAGACAGTCCTAGTCCCACTTGTTCCCTCATCCTCATATCCGACATAGAACAAGGATGTCAGCCACAGCCAACCGTTCTTCCTATGCAGATGACCCCGAATCTGCATGACAGTGTTCTTCCATTCAGACACTGCCAGGCACACCCAGGCGGACATCAAAACCCAAATCATTAAGTGGGCTGCAGAAAACAATATGAAGATTCAACGAGGAGAAATTTCAATTACACAGATATGGTAAACATGAGGGAAATAACATCTTCATCAGAGACAAAACAAATTCTGGCCTACAAAATACGACACAGAAATACACCAACATCAAGACCTGGGAGTGTTATGATCGGAGATCCTCCCCTTCAAGGACCAATAACATTGTATCAATCGCAATCTGCTAGAAAATGAACAGGATGATAAAAGAACCTTCAAAACAAGGGAGGTCCCAATCCATGATGACACTCTTCGTCACTGTTCTTTCTAGGCTCAGAATATTGCGGCCACCTAACAGCACCTTCAAGGCAGGTACAATTGCCGACCTAGAAAATATACAGAGAACTTCACGGCTCGCATACAGAGATAAAACACCTCAATACAACAGGGAGCGCTTGAGGTTTTCTAAACCGTATTCCCTGAACGTCAGGAGGAAGAGATACATGATTATATGCACCAAAGAAAATCCAAGAGGGACTAGTACACTGAACACTTGCACACAAATCACAATCGCTAACGAGAAGACAAAAGCACTTGCAGAACGATGCACCAACCCCCCAATGCAAGCAGGGTGTCACTAAGCACATTAAGATGACCATACAAAAAGTGTCAGGGGCCCAGACATGTTCAACTGCCTCCCAGCACACATAAGGGGGATTACCACAAGACCCCTGGCAGTCTTCAAGCTTGGCACTGGACAAGCACCTAAAGTCAGTTCCTGGAGACGAGCCAGCTGAGGCTCGTAACGTTAGGTTTGCGTGCAGCAGCAGCACAGCCTGGTTGATCAGAGCGCTGATCCACAGCCAGGAGCCACTGTCACAGACCGGTCCGCGGGGCGTTGACCCCCCGTAAACTTCTGCTCTCACTAAACTCCAGGTAACACAGTGGACACCAAGAAAAAAAGATGTGTCAAAGGACAACTAACGAGGAAGGAAAAATTCCAGAACAGATGAAGTGTTTAGTTGTAAATTTCATCTACCTCTTACAACTTTGGAGAAGCAGCAGTAGATGAACTTTCAGTGTAGTCAACCTGGTTAACTTTATTAACCAACTTGTACTGATTTATGGGTATTTTAAACCCCTTGACTGAGTCGCAACACCAATCCTGAGTGTCTCCTGGTGTCGCAAAAAGTTGTCGAAAAAAAAAAAAAAAATTTTCTCATGAAATGATAGAGAATCTTTCTTCACCCGATTGAATGACACCAAAAAATCAAAATTTGAGATGGAAAACCGACGGAATTAGGCGCTCACCAAAGTTTGCGACCAGGCGACACTTACAAAATTGACAAGAGTTTCGCCCACTGTGAGCCTAACTGTAGGCTAATTCCATTGGTTCCAGTCGACACAAACGCAGACTATTCTCTCAACGACAGCGAAACTCAAAAAAAATATTACCATTTTTTTTCTATCGAATCCACACTAACGAAGAAACTGTCATTTGCCTGCATACCGAGTCCAACTGATCCACCTTCAACAACAATCCGCGTCAAGAAAAATTTTGCAAATTTGCCAATTTCATGAAAATTAAACAATAATGAACAATTTCAAAATAAGGTCCGATGAACATGCAGACATTCCCTTGCTCTAAACATAACATTTTTCTTTGTTCATCAGTCACATCTCCAGGCACACCATCTGATACTACTCTTCTTTCTGTTTTTGAATTTTTATTCACAAACAAAAAATAGAAGATTACTGTATGCAGACTACTGCAATATTGTAATAATTGACAAAGTAATGTCAACCCATTACATTGACTGCATATTAAACATGGCTAGTTGACCATTTACTGACATGACACACACATATGTTTACTTTGAACATCAGCAAAAATCAACATTTCCACTACTTTGCGCACCTATCCATTTCAAGTTCTTTTATAGTCAAACCAATCAACAAATCACCTCTATTTCTATCAATAATTTATTTCCATTCTATCAAATGAGACCAAGAAAACGAGAATAGAACCATAAAGAACTAGAAATCGAAAATAGACCACAAAGTCGGCATATTAATTAAAAAAAACCGTCCGTTTTTTTTTTCCTCAGTATGCACTGCAATGCACTACGCGGGAATTTTTTTGTATATGGTGCACACGACTGACCACAACAGACCTATCACATCACATGTGTGGCCTACAGCTTTCTCGCTGCTTGATTTAAAGCCACAGAATTTATACGAGTATACAGTGGACCCTCATCTAACGATGGCATCACTTTACGTTGAAATCCTCATACGCTGCAACTTAACACAAAAATTTTGCCTTCAGCATACGCTAAAAAACTCACCCTACCCTATACGGGCGATCGTTCGAGAGCCGCCCACGTGTGAAACCTGAGCACAAGCCTCAGCTGTCCACGGGGTGCCAGTTTTTACAAGCCAGCCAGTGTGGGCGCAACACACGCATAAACACGAACATTTCATATTATCACAATGCTTTTGATAGTGATGTACCTGCCACATAAGCACCATGGGCCCAAGAAAGCTTCTTCTAGTGCCAACCCCTGCAGACAAAGAGGGTGAGAATTACTATGGATATGAAGAAAGAGATTAGGAAATATTGAGCAAAGTGGCTTGGAAGTAGGCAAACCTTTATGGATGAAAATCACCCGCACAAAACGCTATTGCAAGCCGTGCTGGTGACTAAAACAATGAAAATGTTGTGAACCAATTAGACAATCATATAGGAATGGGAAGTACAGTCTCCTATGGACAGATATGTTGGGCACGCACAGAGGACCAGCAGACTCTCAGCTCGGTCCTAGTCATTAAAAGAAAGAAGGAGTTAACCGCACTGGAAAAGGACTTGTACCTCAAGTCCTATGGGAGGGTATTCCCCTTCTAACATTTACAACTTCCTCCACACAACTCCCCTCCTCACATCCCATCCATCATCCCCAGATCTTCCAATATAGGTGTAGTTTTGTGTGTATTAACATTAATATTTCACGTGAGCGTAATTTTTTTTTTTTTCATTACTTTGGGGTGTCCTTTTGCTTGGATTAATTCTGATGTCCATTGTTTCTTATTGGGAAAATTAATCAGCTAACGATTATTTCGCATACGATGAGACATCAGACATGGATTAATATCGTTAGCTGAGGGTCCACGGTATATACGTCTACACGTACATCGTAAGATTATATAAAACGACCAAAACATCCAATGGTTAAAGATAAGATGAGGGGGTTAGCTGAGGAACGAAAGTACGTATATGCTTACCTAACCACTCTATGATCTGGCAAAACCACTAATTCGGTTCGGGCCCCCCTACAGGTCCCAATGAGCCCGGATTAGTAATGGGTCACCCTGTACCAAACACATCTAAACAAATAGATTGAAGAATGGGGGGGAGGAGAGAGTGATGAAATGTATGTAAGCAAAGAGGCTGGAAGGCAGTGGAGATATTGTGTGTGAGCACATGTGCATGTAATATGCAAAAAATTTGATAGTTTCAGGATATTAAGAGGGTGCAGGCCTTACAAACTAAACACATATCCAGAAGTGCTAGTAGGAGGGGTGTTGAGTGGTCTGACCATTTTAGAAAGAATAAAGTAAAATAGCACAGACTTGGAGTGTGATATATAATCTTAGTGGAGGGATACTGAGTGGGGATTGTCCCTAGGAAAGGCTGGGGAGGGGGAGAAAAGGAGTTTTTGTAAATGCAAGAGACTTGGACATAAAACCACCAGGCTTGTGTGTGAATAATTAGACAGGAATGAGAAGATTTCAAAGTTTATCACTTGACTTGCTGAACAGGAGAGTGCGAGCAGGATCAACATATATGAAAGGATTCAAGAAACCGGTTAGCGGACTTTTAAGTCCTGAGGTGAGAAGCACAATCCCTGCATTCTGAAGGAAAGGATGGGCTTACAGCAGTTTAGAACACGACCATGTTGAACTGTAGTATTGTGTGAACAACCTCTAGCAAGACAGTGATGGGACAGAGTTGATGGTGACAGTGTTTCATCTCTTTATGAGACACCAACAATTGGTGGGAGAGTGTCCTGTGTTATAACAATAAGTATGTGTCACCACCACAAACACTGAATGGTATTAATACAACCCACCACCAGTGTAAAGGTTAATTATATAACAATGGTATATCATGACATACTGTAATGAAAAACTATCTAAAAACAACAACTTAACCTGACTCCTCATTTTTTCTTCCTTTTCTTTTTCTCTTCTCCCTCTTCTCCTCTTTTTACCTTTTTCTCCCTGGGTTGTCTTTCTCTCTCTTGTCTCGTGTTTGCGTGTTTCCTTCTTTATTCTCACCCACTTCCCCTTTCACGCACCCTTTTGTCGCTTGCACTCCCCTCTGTGTAGTGCACCTAAGCTCTCTTGCCCAAGTCTGCTCCCCTTCCTTGTAATTGACTGGCTCGTCCTCCTTATTCCCCACTTACCTACCACCTACCACTTACTTACTACGCTCTTCTACTACTACTACTACTAAAACCTTAAACTACTACTACTACTACTACTACCACTACTGATGAAATTAAAGACACTGTGCGGCGCTTGGTTCTTGATTTGGGCGATTCACGCCATCAGTTGCGCAGGATGCAAACGTCTCGATGGGTGAGAGGCCCAGAGTTGCGTAATGTATCTAACATTTATCTTGTCGGTATTATATAACCATTCTTTACTACTACTTACTACTACCACCACGCTCTTCTGCCTATTGACATAGCCGTCCTGCTCCACCTTCTCCTGGTTAGTGTGACTTTGCAAATGGTCCAATTCGGACAAAACATCGTCGTAAGTCTTCTCTCTTTTGATGTGGCGGGTTTATTGTGTAACGTCCGTACACAGGTATTGCTGCACCTTTTCTTCGTTATCTACACAATTAACACACCAGGTGTTTTCCAATGAGGTAGGAAAGACTAAACAAAAAAAATGATTGACCACCTACACGCCAATCACTGTCAAATGATGATTATTATGTCCCCCTCTTGTTTGGGTCACCCGACCCACATCCGGGAAGATGGGCGCATGCATTTTACACAAAAAATTCACACTCTTATTACAACGTTGAAAAATTCCATTCAAAATATTTACTTTAATGAAGTAATTATACAGTACGTTAAATCTGACAACTTACTTCAAGCTGCTCATCAGATTAAAAAAAATGAGAAAAGTCCTAGTTTCTTTCAAAGAAATGTAGCAGAAGGTTGTGAAACCAACACAAGTGCCTGCAAGCCTCTCTTTCCTGGGGAGACTGTATCTGTTGACCAGGAGGCTGACGGCTGTCTGTAGACACACCACCCCGACTCAGCACTGACTGCATGTGGGCATACAGCCTGGATGGAATTCGGGTCATCCACGTGTTTAGAGGACTCGTGGATCTTCTCTTGCGAGAGTAAAAAGCATTACAAGCAGACAGATAAAAGAAAAGCACCATTTTACCAGAAAGTCCTAAAATACGACATCACCAAAATACTGTGACACACACTCTGTACACAAAAGATAGTTCCCAGCCAGTGATCCATAAAGGTTAATTGCTAAAACCTCAATCATTATTATAACGACTGGGAGAAAGCACCAAACCTATAAAAGAACAATCATGTTTCGATTAAAGGAGGGGGGCATAGTCCCCTGCCTTGAATCAGAGCCCCCTTGCCTAGCCAATCAAAGTGCCTTCCTGTTGACAGGTAAATCTTATAAAGAAAACCAATATACCATGTAATAACATAAGGATAAACTCCAAAGACGCTTTTGCAAATTCCACATTTCTTGATGAACAGTTTACCAAAAAAAACATACGATCCACCACATGCATGTACCATAACTATAAATAGCAACAGACTTTTGTCCTAAATGAGAAAAAAATCCAAACATCAATCACAATTTTTATATGATTAACACAGCAGACTCGGGGAAAAAAATATCATATTTCTGGAACAATCTTTTAACCACAAAATTCAGAGTATACAATATAACCCTCTTAGGCATCAAAAAATAAATGAATTTGGTTCAAAAAATTTGAGTCATTATATAAACTTAATACAACAGTATATTGGGCATAAGGAGACTACATATTCTGTACTTAATCATGTGGCAGACAATAATACAAAAATTTTTTATAACAAAGAGTAATTCTAAAAAAGAATCATTAAGCACTAAGGGACATTAATTGCAGCCATGTCCCAGTCAAAATGTTAATTATAAAAAGGTCACAATAATATGAGTGGAACACATCATCTCCAAAACACACACTTAGGAAGGGGAGTTATAGGATCACATTTCAGTCCATCCCAGACAATTGTCCAAATCACAACTGGAGAGTAAAGAGGAAAAGAAGGTGATAAGACATTTGTCTCTGCAATTATCTTTCTTTGCATTTCTTGTCTTCTTCCTTGGATTGAGGGTTCTGTCCACAAGGTTTCCTCCATGTGGGATTTTGTCCCTAAGCCCGGGTCAGCATTCCTGCCTACCAGTGCTTCTTTGTTCTCTTTATCACTCATCTCCACAACCACTTCCTACCATTATTACTAATTTCTTTCACTACTATAACTACTGCACTAACCAACTCTACTAATTACCTTTACATCTTGCTTTACCATAACCACCACTACACTACTGTTGTGCCACAACCACCACGGCCAGCACTGTTGGCTGCTACTACTACTATCATGGTTCTCCTTTCTCCTCGTCCTCCCTCCCCGTAATTCTATCTTCTGGCCTTTTCTGCCTCATACTCTACAAGTAGTAATTTTAACGTGGTCCCAGGATGACCTAAACATTATCCTTAAATGTTCCTGTTCCTGCGAGTGGATTTTTTGTGAAAACATTCATCTTATAAAACCATGTAATAATGTTTGGTAGAATTAATAAACTGACATATTAAAGTAAAAGACACTTGTGCAACTAATAATGTGACATTTTTTATTGTGGCAACGTATATTTTCGAACATTGCCACAATAAAAATGTCACATTAGTTGCACTTGTGTCTTTTTACTTTACATTTAAACCATGTTCCTGAGATAACTGAAATAATATCCATGTTTTCAGTAATGCAATTAGTCTTAGACAATATTAGTAATGTCTAGTAGTCTACTGCTCCTGCCTATCACTATTCTTATCTCCTTAAGGGAGCATCTAGGCGAAGTACATGTACAGATGGGAAGTTGCGTTGGCTTGACGTTAATCAAACTGAGAATCAAGTCTCCAATCTTGTGATTAAATGACCTACCATGGTTTAACCGCTTACATGAATTATATTGCAGCTGTATTAACCCCCCTTGATGGTTTTCGACACATACTAGACGTCACTACAGCCTAGGGGTTTTTGACGTACTAAGTACTCATAAATTCTAGCGCCTCAAATCTATCTAGACACACAGAAAGCTGGCAGGCCTTCCCATGAAAGAATGGGTATAATTGGTCAGTTACACACGTCTAAAAAAAATCCTGGCCAGCACACAGTGCATAAATGAGAACAAAAAACTTTGGACCATTTTTGGAATAAATTCTGACGACTTTGCAGTGTATTTTTCGTATGTAGTTTATGTTGTATTCTATGTTTTCTTGATCCATTTTATAGAATGGGAAGAACAATTACAGAAATTGAGAATGATTTGGCTGGTTTTTACAATGAAAGGTGCCTTACATATTGGAGCACAAATAGCAGAAATGTTCTATTTTTAACAAACTTCAAAAAGTAAACAAATCGTGCGTGCCAAAGCGTGCATACACGTCAACTGGTGAGTCTAATATTCTTTCAACAGAGTGCACCAATATATTTATAAACACATTTTTTACACTAATGCAGTATCTGCATAACATAAATCTTATATTTATTTGTGCAGAATAAAAATCAAAATGGAAGCAAAAGAATATAAGAGGGGAACCTTGAGACGTGACTAATGACTAGAGAAATGTCCATTTAGTGCCAGAATGTCTTCTTGTTTATTCTGGACCCTATTCGAAATTGCATCTTTTGAAATTTGTGTGAAAATTGGCAAAATTGCTAAATTGTGACCACTGCGTACTGGATAGTTGATTTCAACTAAATGGTATGGATTCTTGCAACCCATGTCGAAAGAACAAATGGAGTTCAAGCGAATATTCAAGTTTTTTGTCGACTATACATACAGCGAAATTGGCCGAAAATGGGGCTCAAAGTGGGCAAAATCGCCGATGCGTAAATATCGCCGAGACCGCTAACTTTGCGAGAGCATAATTCCGTAAGTTTTCTATCAAATTTCAAACTTTTGGTGTCTTTATGATCGGGAAAAGATTCTCAATCTTTTCGTAAGAGAAAATAATTTTTTTTTTTTTTAAATTTGGCCGACCCTGAGAACGAGTTTCGGAGAGGGCCTGTCGACCCTCAAAGGGTTAAACTGACATACAACACAGCACAAGAACAGGTGTTCAGCTGGCAGAACAGCACAAAAGCAGGTTTCCCTGACAACCAACACAGAACAAAAGAGCAGCTGTTAGCTTGACACACAGAACACAGCACAAGAGAGATAAGATTTTGTTCGGATTTTTAACCCCAGAGTGTTAGCCACCCAGGATAACCCAAGAAAATCACTGTGTCATCAAGGACTGTGTCTTATTTCCATTGGAGTCCTTCAATCTTGTCCCCCAGGATTTGACCCACACCTGTCAAATAACACTCAGATACCTACATAATAGGTGAACAGGGACAGCAGGTGTAAGGAAACACACCCAATGCTTCCACCCTTACTGAGGATCAAACCATGGACACTCAGTGTGTGAGGCAAGAGATTTCCTACATGGCCACCTGACAGAGCACAGGAGCGAGCGTCCGCCAGACAACACACAGTGCGCACACACACACACACACACACACACACACACACACACACACACACACACACACACACACACACACACACACACACACACATATATGCCTGCACATACAACAGGCCTAGTGTCTAATCGACATGTGCCTAGGACCAAATGGTAACTAACTAACAGGAGCGGGCATTCACCTGACAACACACACACAGCACAGAAGTGGGCCTCCACCTGACACCACAGAGCACAGGAGCGGACATTCGCCTAACACCACACGAGCACAGGAGTGGGCGTTCACCTGACAACACAGAGCACAGGAGTGGGCGTTGGCCTGACAACACAGATCACAGGAGCACACGCTGGCCTGACACAGATCACAGGGGCAGGTGCTGGCCTGATACAGATCACAGTAGCAGGCGTTGGCCTGACACACAACCAAACAGGTGTTTACCTCTAGCCCAGAGAGTACATAATATATGGACAAGTGGCAAACCCACAGGGGACAACACCTGGGAGGCAATCAGCTTCGATCCAAAGGAGTGGACAGGTCCGATCCCTTGAATCAAGAGTCCCCACACAGCGATGGTCTTTTTTTTTTTTTTATTATCACACTGGCCGATTCTCACCAAGGCAGGGTGGCCCGAAAAAGAAAAACTTTCACCATCATTCACTCCATCACTGTTTTGCCAGAAGGGTGCTTTACACTACAGTTTTTAAACTGCAACATTAACACCCCTCCTTCAGAGTGCAGGCACTGTACTTCCCATCTCCAGGACTCAAGTCCGGCCTGCCGGTTTCCCTGAACCCCTTCATAAATGTTACTTTGCTCACACTCCAACAGCACGTCAAGTATTAAAAACCATTTGTCTCCATTCACTCCTATCAAACACGCTCACGCATGCATGCTGGAAGTCCAAGCCCCTCGCACACAAAACCTCTTTTACCCCCTCCCTCCAACCTTTCCTAGGCCGACCCCTACCCCGCCTTCCTTCCACTACAGACTGATACACTCTTGAAGTTATTCTGTTTCGTTCCATTCCCTCCACATGTCCGAACCACCTCAATAACCCTTCCTCCGCCCTCTGGACAACAGTTTTGGTAATCCCGCACCTCCTCCTAACTTCCAAACTACGAATTCTCTGCATTATATTCACATCACACATTGCTCTCAGACATGACATCTCCACTGCCTCCAGCCTTCTCCTCGCTGCAACATTCGTCACCAATGCTTCACACCCAAATAAGAGCGTTGGTAAAACTATACTCTCATACATTCCCCTCTTTGCCTCCAAGGACAAAGTTCTTTGTCTCCACAGACTCCTAAGTGCACCACTCACCCTTTTCCCCTCATCAATTCTATGATTCACCTCATCTTTCATAGACCCATCCGCTGACATGTCAACTCCCAAATATCTGAATACATTCACCTCCTCCATACTCTCTCCCTCCAATCTGATATCCAATCTTTCATCACCTAATCTTTTTGTTATCCTCATAACCTTACTCTTTCCTGTATTCACTTTCAATTTTCTTCTTTTGCACACCCTACCAAATTCATCCACCAATTTCTGCAACTTCTCTTCAGAATCTCCCAAGAGCACAGTATCATCAGCAAAGAGCAACCTGGAGTTTACCTGGAGAGAGTTCCGGGGGTCAACGCCCCCGCGGCCCGGTCTGTGACCAGGCCTCCTGGTGGATCAGAGCCTGATCAACCAGGCTGTTGCTGCTGGCTGCACGCAAACCAACGTACGAGCCACAGCCCGGCTGATCAGGAACTGACTTTAGGTGCTTGTCCAGTGACAACTCCCACTTAAGTACCTTATTGTCTTATTGTCATCAAATACCATCATCACAAGAACGGTATACAACACCCAAATAAAGAGGAATCACACACACATCAGTGGCATTATCAATTCAGTCCTAAGATAAGTCACTTTGACTTTTCTGGCTTATCCTTGGTAATTTACACATTTGTTAAACTATGTATGATAATTGTACTTATGTATACTTGTACAGGACCCCAATGGAAATACAAGGATCCTAATGGAAATATAGGGACCCAAGTGGAAATACAGGGACCCCAGTGGAAATACAGGGACCCCAGTAGAAATACAGGGACCCCAGTGGAAATACAGGGACCCCAGTAGAAATACAGGGACCCCAGTGGAAATACAGGGACCTCAGTGGAAATACAGGGACCCCCAGTGGAAATACAGGGACCCCAGTGGAAATACAGGGACCCCAGTGGAAATACAGGGACCCCAGTGGAAATACAGGGACCCCAGTGGAAATACAGGAACCCCAGTGGAAATACAGGGACCCCAGTGGAAATACAAGGACCTCAATGGAAATACAGGACCTCAATGGAAATACAGGGACCTCAATGGAAAATACAGGGACCTCAATGGAAATACAGGGACCTCAATGGAAATACAAGGACCTCAATGGAAATACAAGGACCTCAATGGAAATACAAGGACCTCAATGGAAATACAGGGACCTCAATGGAAATACAAGGACCTCAATGGAAATACAAGGACCTCAATGGAAATACAAGGACCTCAATGGAAATACAAGGAGCCTAATAGAAATACATGGAGCACAATGGAAATACAGGAACCTAATGGTATAAATCACATTGTCTGA